>RYFJ01001099.1:0-158322 GCA_003991445.1 Oryza meyeriana var. granulata | reverse complement strand
GGGGTGATTCTCACCTATCAATTAGAGCTAAGCCAAACGAGCAACAGATGGTTCTGATTTCAGTTTGAATCGTCGTAGTGATTCCCAAATTTACACATAAACGGAGAATCGGGCAAAAGCGCTCTCGCTGGGAATCCAACGAACGAAAAATGAAACTCCCCCGACATAGAGTATGCTTCGCCAAACTACCCACTGCCACTGGTTTCCCCTCAACGCCGTCCCATCCCCAGCGAGACTCTCAGCCTAGGTCGTCGTCGGTCGCGCGCGCGCCTCGCGGCCTCCCCACTGCGACGCGCTATTTCTGTAACACTAAGTTCGGTGCGCCGCTCGGTATTGCAGCAACCCGGCCTCCCAGCGCCTACGCCGCCCTCGTCCCTGCCGCGCCCTCCGCCCTCTACCGTGCCCGCTGCCGGCCGTCGGGCCTCCCGTCGGCTCAGTACCGCGCGCCTCGCGCCTCCGGCCCCCCCGCGCCACTCGAACCGCACGCCTCCCGCGCGACGCCCTCCGGCTCCGCGCCCGACGGCGAAACGTGCCGACCTCGCGCTTCCGGCGCTCCCCGCGCGCCCTTTGGCCTCCGGCCTCCCGCATGCCCTCCGGCCTCGGCCTCTAAACGCGCCGCGCCGCCTCCAGCTTCGGAGCCCCGCGCGCATCGACGTCGCCCTCCGGCCCCGCCGCTGCCCGCGCACATGACGTGCCGCCTCTAGGCTTACCCTGCCGCCCTCGCCATCCCCGGCCTCCCTTATCGAGTGATCTCTCCCATCTCTTTTTTTTAAAGAGAAGTAATAAGTGACTAGAAGTGTCTTTTGATTTTATTTTTAACACAACGAAAGTCGAAGAGTGTCTCCTATTTCTTTTCTAAACTATAAGCAAGAGACAGTATCTCCCATATTTTTTTTAAAATAGCAAGCAGAGATAGTGGTAGCAATATATATATTTCATTCTCCTAATAAATAGCACTCACAGGACTGCATGCATATCTCTTTTCATATTATATATTTTGTTGTGCATTTGGTGCAAATAAACCCGATGGCTCTGTATTCGATATCTTTGCATATGTTTTATTTTATAAGTAGCATAGATGGCAACAACTTCGGTAGAGGAAAACCAAGGTGCAAATAATGCTGAATGGACAGATGAGAATACTAGGATTATTTGGTGAGTTGTTTCTTGGAACAAGTTAACGCAGGGAATCGCTCTAATACCCATTGAACAAGGTTGGGTATGATAATGTAATTGCAAAAATTTGAAGAGAAAACTGGCTTACGCTATCATAAGCTTCAGTTGAAGAACAATGGAGCAAGCTGAAGGAGTGAGTAATCTATGGAAGAAATTGATAGGTAGAGAGACTGGGTTAGGTTGGGATCAAGCTAGGGGTATCATTGGTTTGCATCTGATAATTGGTGGGGCAAAAGCAAAGAAGGTAAACTACTGTCTTATGTCATATCTATGATTTGTAAATGTTATTCTAAATATTATATTGGTGTTTTCTATAGATTTGCCCCCAGATTGTCAGAAGTTCAAGTTAAGGGGGCTTCAAAATGAAGTTTTACTTCAACATATTTTGAAGACCTTCGGAACACAGGAAATGATCATTGGAATCTACTAGGGGTAATTTACCGGAAGGAGAGTTCAACCCACCTTCCACTACTATTAATGTTGATGACATACAAAAAATGAATGAGAGCTGATGACGATGACAGTGGTGATGAAGATTTCACTCCTAGCATAGAATATGTAAAATATGCGGTCTCTCAAAATGCATCAGATACCTCTACTTCACACTCTACTGATAGGTCCATGGATAGATTTCGTAATGATCTAGCAAGTGCATTATGGCAATTCCTCAGAGATAAAAGTTTCATATGAACTCTGGTTAGTATAATTTTTTTTTGTAACAACTCTCAGAAATATGTAACCATGATATTATGTTAAGAACTCAAACTGTGAGTGGACTATTGAAATCAATTGGCTTTTTATTGCAAATGTATTGAGCTTATTATGTTGTTTAACCTTATTTGAAATCTTTTTTTATAAGTAATTGTACAAATATTGGTACATATATATGAGTACTTATAATAATTATTAGTATTATATTAAGCTATATAAAATTTGTACGTAAATATCTTGCTAATACAGGGGTAGTATAGACAATTTATCTGGAAGTCTCCCCATTAGAATCTGGAGCTAATGTTTTTAGCCAAACGCCTAATCGTACTGATTCTGATTCTCTTCAGGATCTGATTCAGCAAGAATCAGAATCAGAATCACTGAATCACTGAATCAGGAACTCTACCAAACGGGCCCTTTGTCTCTATGCCGCGCTGACCCCACCTGTAAGAGAGAAAGAGAGAAAAAGAAAAAAAGAAGAAAAAGGTTAAGCTTAAATATTTTTCCAACAGAAAAATAGCCAAACTTTGAAAATCCATAAGTATTTCATTTTAACTCCTTTTTGAGTGAAAGCAATTTTGTTCATTCTGTAAAGTTGTGAAATTTAATACTGTCAAATGAAATAATACCACTTCTGTACAGGAAATATCCATAAAATAATATAAAGCAAAAATAACTTATTCTACGCTTGAAGAACGTGAAATATTTCTATAAAATCCATTGTAACTCCTTTTGAGGTGAACCAAATTTCTATGGATTCATAAAAATGTCCTCTTCAATGTTGTAAAATAAAAAGTGAGAACTTCTGTGTAGCATTTTTCTCTAAAAATGAAAATATCTTTTATACACCTCTTTGTGGCCTAGGAATTTATGAATTTCTAGAAAATGCATCCTATTTGCTAAAAATGTGAAACCACTTTTGTGAAACTCAGAAAACTGTAAAATTACTGTGGACAATGTGTATTTGACAAAGCTACCTCCCAAAATAGGCCTAAGCAATTTCTAACCTTTCTTTTTGACAAAATTGAGAAATTCATAACTAAATCATTTTAAATCCAATTTCAGTGAACCAAATTTTGTTAGAACCAGTAGGTTATGCTCTTTTATATAAAAATACTTGCTTCCTTGAAATCTTCATAGAAAATGTCAGTTAAATATAATAACTTAAGGGTTCAAAATAAATAATTACGAAACTGCCATTTTCATCCCCTCTACCTTGTTATTTTTGTATCTCCCAATCTAGAGATGCAAATGACTTGGTTCTTTCTCCTAGAATCTTGTTAGGACATGCCATACCTACTGTATTTATCTTGGAATTTATTGATCATTTCTGCATAGGCATGTTTATTGAATTCTTATTTGCATATTTGTCTTTTATCGGTAGATTCAGACAATTCGGAGTACGTGGAGCAAGGACCTGAAGTTGAGTGTGAACCATCGCTGCAGCAAGGCAAGCATCTATGAAAGCAACTATGCAAGCATCTAAACATATTGAACCTATATTTTCAATAAATTGATTTGTTTGCAAAGACAATATCTATATGCATGTTTTGGTCTGTTTAAATTGGGGAAAATGGGTAGAGTTAATATTACCCAATTGTATGCATTTCCATTCCTTGATTATTGATGCCATGTTTTATACTTGTCACCCCTGGTTAAGGACTTTGAAATACTTTTATTTTACGAATGCTTAGGCCATGCTTATTTTCTAGACTTAGAGAAATCCGATAGATGGAGCTATCGGTTCAAAACTAGTTTAATACGCATAGAAGGGTTATAATCTGACAAGAATAACCACTAAATAATAAATGAAAATATGTTGACTTGGACGGATGATAGGGCGATGAAGGGATGGTGTTTCCCCGATGCATGTAGCTCCGTCTGGGTCGTTAAGGACCGAACATGTTGACATCTATTCAAGCACCCTACGTACTTCCACACGCCGGGAATGGGATGGCTTAACTCCGTAGTACGGGAGGCTGTGGCCATCTACGCCCGTCCGTCAGTCGTGAGGAGGGATTTCCGTTGGAGGACCTCGAGCGCGCCTAGCCGTGGCCGGAGGTGCCTCCCATGACGGGTGAGCCCGCCTTAGTCGCCCTAATGTGTGGGGCTAAGTCGTCGGGGGCCCAGACGTGGTTTAGGGTGGTTGGGGCTAAGCGTGTAAAAGGTTCTGTTGTGACCTCTAGTCCGCACTCAATGTGTAGAGTGTGGGTACCGACGGGTACAGATCAAACTAGAGTGTAGCCGTTTGGCTTCTATCACATCGTGTGGGTAAAGATGTACACCTCTGATCAGAGTAAGAACTATTCGAATAGCCGTGTCCACGGTTACAGGACGACCGCTTGATGTGTTAGTTAGTCAAGTTAGCATCCAACTTGGGATATGTGGTTATGGGATTATATTATGTGGTTACCATGACTTTAGGATAGTCATGGATGGATGGGATTATATAAAGGAGTTTTTTTATGTTAAATGATAAATGGGTTTATATGAAAGGTTTTATTATTAAAAATATGACTTTGGTTTAGTCAAGAAAGATGATATGCTTGTGTAGCATAATTGTTTGGCAATGGTGGCCCATGGATGATGTTTAGAGCATGGGATTATGCTCATTTTTACTTCTATTTCAGAACTATATACTTGTTGTCCTAAATTTTCAGATTGAACTATTTCACAAATGCTTATGTTTCAAATGTATTACTTGCTCAATGAAATCAGCTTATGCAAAATCAGATCAACCTAGCCATACTCCTTGATGTAGAGACTAGCATTACTCTTTTGTACTTAATATTGTATAAGTCTAGCTGAGTACTTGTGTACTCACGCTGCATCTTTCAGGTGAGGATATCGACGAAGATGGTGTGCTCTACTATTATCCCGCCGAAGGTGGAGAGGATAATGCGTAGTCAAAGTTATGCTCTATCCCTAGTCGGTTGCCCTGTGGTATGGGTTTGGCACCACTGGTTCTTGTCTTTTGTGTTTATATTTCGCTGCTATATTTTGTATACTCTGTGATGAATTAGGGTGTGAACCCTCTATGTAATAGTTGTAACTCTGCTGCTCGTTTATCCATATTTAGAGTACTTGTGATGTTTGTCAATTGCTTGCGATGAAAGTGTGAGGCTAGTCGCTTTCTTGGGGACTAGCTGAACATGAGTATGAGTTGTGTATAATTGAGATGGTTGGGGGATAGCTATTGTGGTTCGAGTCCTCTGGGGTACGTATCGTGTTTGGTTGCCACCATCGAGTGGTTTGACGGGCATATGACGGGGAGGACTGGCAAGCTATCCTTATGGTTATCTCTTTTGCACACTTCTCGGCATTTTGGATTTGTATTGTGAGTGGGTAAAGATTATGGGCAAGGTGTGATGAGGATGGATGGTTACTGCACTTATTTGGTTTTTATTCGAGATCCTATCCATCTAGATATTTCGCGTTGTCATAGTGGTTACTCTTTATAATGCATTTCTGGGGTACCCACAGTATTGTTAGTTGTTGTATTTTATTTAATGTGTACAAATATCATGTTGTGTTACTACTTATTTCTGTACTTTAATCCATTAATTGTTATTGTAGTTTGTAACTTTAGTTTTTCCATACTTGTTGTTTATAATTGATTTTATGATGCATTTCTAAGTAATTTTTTTCAGGGATGACAGGCGATGAGGACAGTTGGATGTACGAGCTGCTCGATCCAGAGATAGATGTGCATCAACGTAGATTCCTCTCTATGGTTCAGCCTCCTCCTATACAGCCCGCAATCGAGCTCACTGCATTATGCACACGGACTCCGATGACACTGTGGACTGTCAATCCACGGTGGTTACCTAGGTACTATCGTTGCTATCTATTTCTTCATTGTCCATTTGGTCTAGGCTCACGATACAGGAGATGGTCGTCACGCGTCGAAGAGGTTTAACTTCGACCAGTCCCTTCTTACCGCTCTGGTGGATTGCTGGAGACCGAAGACTCACACGTTCCACCTGCCGGTCGAGGAGATGACAATTACACTCCAGGACGTTACGTTCCTTTTGGGTCTACTGATCGCAGGCCAGGCTATAGTTCCTGCAGACAACACTCCGACCTGGTGGACGGAGATCCTGCAAGGGCTCGTTGCAGTTCAGCCAGCTCTACCTGCCAAGAGGCATTACAAGACTTTCAACAGCACTTATGGGTCTACGCAGGCATGGCTGCGACAGTTTGGGGTATGTAAAGTCATTTCTTATGAAATGTCGTATGTATTATTACCATGTGATTCATTCTGTTTACTAACGTAGTTGGTTTCTTGTTTTTCCATAGACTAAGTATATATGTCCTGATGCAACCCCCGAGGTTGTTAGCCAGTCACCTTGAGGCTTACTTGTTGTAGCTATCCGGTTGGACGATGTTCATGATGTCTCAGGGAGATAGTGTTGAAAAGCACTTCATGTCCATCGCAGGGAGATCGCCAACTCCACGGTTGAGGACATTCCACAGTACTCATGGGACTCTAGGGTGAGTGCGACGAGCACCATTGGCGGCTGCCCCATTCTGTTGCAGATGTGGACGTACGAGCACTTTCAGATCGGGAGACCTATGGTGGACAACAGTCCATGGACTAGCCCACTATGGGGACCTATTGGGTCAAGCGCCAGGCAAGTAATGTTATGCATACAAGAATTTCAAACAAAGTCATCTATAAGTATACTCATTCATGCCCTCACTAAAATCTAACTATGTTCTACCATACGGCCTACCTGGGCGCTCCAGTAGGTTTTCCGAGCGTACCCATACTACATCGCCGTGTTCGACCAGCTTACCGACAATAGTGTGCGGTGGGAACTGTACGATGATGTCAAGGTACAACGTCGTGCACCTCAGGATCTCTATAGCTTGTGCACGCGGGACACGGCGTACTGGTTGATCCGTTGCCGATTCATCTTCAACATCCACATCGAGGAGTACGCCGTCCACCGGGTCATGAAGCAGTTCGGTCTCTGTCAGATCGCATCCATGCCCTACCTTCCTTGACTTCACTACAACATCCACTCATAAGTACTGCCTTTCTATATTTTATCTTATGTGGGTGTGAAAGACTTAGCAGCTCAAATTTATGTTTGCAGGCAATCGAGGAAGGGAGGTCCAGCCCACACACTATGGTGCCTTTCATAGCCCCATGGATTGCCACACAGCGCAGCAAAACATACACGTCGAGGAGCACACGTATGACCCTACCACCTACTAGGCTTACCTCCAGTGGTACATGTTACACCCAGGAATTCACCAAAATTTCCAAAGCGAATTTGTGTATTAAACCCTCGTCTCGGAATCAGCCGAGGTAAACAAATCGATAATGTGATAAACATAACCAAAATGATAATTACTTACAAAAGAGGCACTTAGTCCTCACACAGAAGAAAACTGCAACGGAACGATAATCCTAGCGAAACTTCAGTACCAAGCCCATAGGCAGCTTGACTAGGGTATAAGCTAAACACCAAAAACCTTCTCCTTCCATGCAAAGCTTCACTCTGATGATGGTAATATTGTAAGACTGAGTACCACCCACCGTACTCAACAAGCTACACAGGTATGCAATATAATGCAACAGGATTTCAAAAGAAAAGACATAGTATGGCTCTTTTGCATAAATAGCATTTAAAACATTTGCATTAAAAACATTGCAAAAACATATCAATATTAAACCAATCACCGAACAATATTCCAACACAGTTCAGGCCCAAAACCCTCCAAACTTGGAGCTATCAAGTTTCCATCAGGTTATTACCATTAATGAGTAGTGTGGAACGAATCACGAAAAACATTGCTAGGCCACCCATAACCGCGGGCAAGGCTATTCGAATAGATTTACTCTGGCCAGAGGTGTACCAATTTACCCACAAGACACGGTTTCACACATGTCACTATGCCCTGAAATACCACCATGATACTGCAAAGGGGGAAACTGTGACAAGACCTTTTATGTAACTCGCCCAACAGAAGAGCCACCGACTGAACAACCTATCTCCGGCAAGGACTGATGAGGTGCCTAAAAGGGAGACGGCTTAGCGCCCAAACCATGGACTTATGACTGCCATGCGTGGACTTACAACAGCTATAAACACACCCTGGTGCCTTCTGTTGAACACGCCACACGTCCAGTCAAGCCATTACCCATTCTAGCTTGTGGTTAATACGGGTATTGCTTCGCAACAAGTAGCTTGCAAACCGGTTCTTAATTGTCATGAGCACCACTAGCATCATCATCATTCCATGTGCTCACGACCCACCATCAGTCAAGTTTTAGTTGGCATATTTAATTAACCAACCACGACCAACCATCTTGAAAATGTAGCCATTAACCATTAATTAAATCATAGGTGACTGAATAGTTATCCCACATAAAATGACACTAATGTTTCTAGGCAAGGCTAAGCGAAACTAATTACTCTAGCTAGATCATTAGTTAGACATCTAGCTAGTCAGTATTAATTACCCAAGATATCAAGATAAAGGTATCAATAACAAAATGGCCATAATCAAAGGAATGTAGGAATAATATTAATACCCGTAATAATAACATTCCAAAGTTTTGCATGCAATAACGGTAAAACAAAATAATTTTTACAATTGGGATTAACATGCTCAAGGGGATTTTTGTGTGACTTGCCTTGCAAAAAAAAAGTCTTCACTTGATCTTTCGAAACTCTTTACTCGAACTTCGCGCTCTTTCGGAACGGCAGAAACTATACGTCTACACGCAAAATCAGAAAAAAAACTCTAAGAAACTCCAAATAAATAGTACATAAAAAGTACACAAACATGTAGATCATGATTTTAGATGAATTTAGGAAAAAGAACAGGTCGAATCAGAGTTCGGATAGAAAAGATATGACCTCCGAAAGTTTGAATTCAAAGAAAATCAGAAAAGGAATATTCTTGGAATATTTCCTTGGAATTTAATTAAAGGAATTGTTTTTGGATGGATATTGGAGGTGGGGCCCACTGTCAGTGATGCTGCTCATAATGGACTAGGTCCATGGACCGAGGGAGAGGGTGGAGTGGTAGACTGGCCAAGGTGGCTACAGACGTGGTGGCACGTGGATAGAGAGGATGACGTGACGGTTGAGGTGGTGTCACGTCTTGATAAATTCATCCCAGTTAAAATTCATTTGGTAAAAGGAATAATTGAATTTTATTAAAAGCCGAAGGAATTAATCAAACAATAAAATACGTCCAAGAAAAATTCGAATGTGGCTCGAGGAATTTTTCTTCAATTCTCCATGCTCTAAACTATTCCCTCAATTTTTACTTTAATTTACTGAGCAGAATAATTAATTTTTAAGCAAGAATAACAGTTCTCAGTGTTTTTATAAAAAAAAACTAAAATTAATCGCCTTTTCACTCGGGCCGGGTCCAACCCATCTCCTCTCGTTTTCTCCCGGCCAATCTCCTTCTCTCTCGAATTTTTTTGATTTTTATATTTATTTATTAAAAGATTTGCAAAAGTAGATTTTTGTTTGAAAAAATTGCAAAAATAGACTCCCACCGCCCTCTGGGAGGGCGGTTTTTAAAAATCGCCCTTCCAGAGGGCGATTTTATGACGTGGCTGACGGCCGTTGGCCCCCCGCTGATGGCCGTCAGCCATTTTACGGGCGGCCCCCGGGGCTCCCAAAAACCGCCCTCTCAGAGGGCGGCAAGGGGTCCGCCTGCAAAAAACACGGGCGCGGGCGCGGCCGAGGGCGCGGGGCGCGGGCGCTGGCGCGGGACGCGGACGCGGACGCGGTCGCGGGGCCGAGGGCGCGGCAGCGGGGCGCGAGCACGGGGCCGAGGGCGCGGCAGCGGGGCGCGAGCACGGGGCCGAGGGCGGGGCGCGGGGCTGAGGGCGCGGACGCGGGGCGCTGACGCGCGGGCGCGGGCGCGGGGCGCGAGCGCGGGGCCGAGGGCGCGGCCGCGGGGCACGAGCGCGGGGCCGATGGCGCTGACGCGCGGGCGCGGGGCCGTGGGCGGGGCGCGGACGCGGGCGCGCGGGGAAGGAGGCCGGCCCCAGGGGGCATTTCGCAGGCGGCCCCCTTGCCGCCCCCTGAGAGGGCGGTTTTTAGGAGGCCCGGGGGCCGCCCGTAAAATGGCTGACGGCCGTCGGCCGAGAGCCCGATAGCCATCAGCCACATCATAAAATCGCCCTCTGGAAGGGCGATTTTTAAAAACCGCCCTCCCAGAGGGCGGTGGGAGTCTATTTTTGCAATTTTTTCAAACAAAAATCTACTTTTGCAAATCTTTTAATAAATAAATATAAAAATCAAAAAAATTCCTTCTCTCTCTCTCTCGGGCCGCCTATCCCTCCCTCTCTCTCTCTGAGGCCTGCTCGCACTTGTCCCTTGGGCCGTCTCAACCGGCCCACATCCTCGCTGCCCCTCTCTCTCCCCACGCATGCTCCTGCTTCGGCCCAGCCGCCTTGGCCTCGCGCCCTCCCTGCGGCCTAGCGCGTTGGCCCGAGCCGCCCGCCCTCCTGCCGATGCTGACAGGTGGACCCCACCCATCAAGTCCTTCTTCCCCGCCGAGCCGCCAGCCCTCTCTCTCTCCCCATGAAAATCACAGCCATTCCCCCGCACTAATTCACCTCAATTCAGCCACTAAATATCAAATTGAATGGGGGGTTTTAATCCCCATTCACTCCTCTCTAATTCCTCCATAAAATCCCCATAAATTGTGCACTTAATCATCTTTAATCACTGGATTTTAATCCGCATTCAACTCCTTCGAACCACCATCAATGGCAGCCAGCCCCTCCATCTTCCTCATCCCCGGCAGCCTATAAAAGGACCCCATCGTCCTCCTCTCCCATTTTGCTACCCCCGCACGAGTTCCCGAGCTTCTTCGTCTCCTCTACGCATGTCCTCCTCTCTCCGCCGTATAGGAGGATCTCTAGCAGCACCTTCCTCTGTGTCGGAGTGCCGCCCGGCCTCGCCGTCTTCCTCTTTGGCTCCGCGACGGCAAGCACAACCCCGGCTGCACCTCCTCCAAGCCTGAAGGCCACGGGAACCTCGTCGTCTCTCGGCATCAACTCTCTCCTCCATGGCACAGCTGTTCCGGCCACCTCTTCCGCCCCACAGGAGCGTCGTTCTGCCTCGCCGTCACCATCTTCAGAACCGCGACCTCAAACCCTTCCCTGGCAGTGCCTTCATGTCACCCGAAGCCCGCCGGAGCTGCCTCGTCGTCGTCGACCCAAAACCTTCCTCCGCTCTGTCGCCACCGTGTCTCCGCCAACAGTCGTCGCCGTCGTCCTTCCGCCATCTCCACGCCATGGTAAGGATCACCAGCTCGTGTGCTGCCTAAACCCTTCCCTGGCAGCACCTTCATGTCACCCGAAGCCCGCCGGAGCTGCCTCGTCGTCGTCGACCCAAAACCTTCCTCCGCTCTGTCGCCACCGTGTCTCCGCCAACAGTCATCGCCGTCGTCCTTCCACCATCTCCACGCCATGGTAAGGATCACCAGCTCGTGTGCTGCCTCCCCATCCCGTTGCCGCCTTTTGCTGTGTTGCCGCGCACTGGCGACCTTCGGGTCCCGTGCCACCGGCGCTGGCCGTACGCCCTGCCGGCGTGGCATGCCTGCATGGCAGCCGTGTTAGCGGGTTCACCCGTGAGTCGCTCGCGTGGCAGCCGCATGGCTGCCCACATGTGTGGCTTTCGTGGCAGCTCGCGGGGCATCCCGTGGGGCCCAGGTGTCAGCCCCTCCGTTCGGATTACACATGGGGTCCACGTCCGTAGACCTATGGACCGCTTCTGCGCACCTAGTCCACGGTAGTCTGTTAGCTAATGTGCGGGTCTCTCGTATGTCAGTGGCGCAACTCTTCCTCTCTCCCAGGGCTGACATCATAAATATGATTTGATAATATCAAAATAATTTCACAAAATTGTAAATTTCCATTTAAATTGCATTAAAACTTCGAATGGCCACATCTTGGTCATATGAACTCCAAAATGACCCGTTCAAGTCTCTAAATTTTTGTTAAATCATGAAGAATCTAAATATGTGCCTTTTGTACTGTTTATGCTTCTTGAATATTGTTTTAGCCTCATTTTGCGTGTCTCATGTAGTTTTGTCATTTCAGAGGATCTCGGAGTGCAGATCAAGACGTCAGAAGCCTGTTTCTCTTTGAGCAAGGCAAGTCACGCTTTCCTTGAGCATATTGAGACCTAGTTTACGAAAATTATTTTGATTTTAATTATTGCATTTCACTTTATCAAATTACCTCGTTTATAACTATTTTATTTTGCCGTACATATAATCCTTGTTATAGCTTTATTATTGGTATAATATTCTTTGACAACCCTAGGTAACCAAAACCAGCTAGTTTTGTGTTCTATATGTGATGCTTACTATCAATTTTAGGTTTATGCTTAGGCATGCTTAATTAGAAACAACTTAGATGTTTTGCAATGATCTAGATTGTGAAAATAATAACATCACTCTAAAATAAATTTAGGAATGGCTGGTTTTGCCTGGACATGAATCTTCTTTATTCAAAATTCCCAAAACCCTGTTTTTGGCTGGCCGACATAAGGACTGGTTTTCGGGCCTGTGTTGCAAAGCATAACCGTACTACCATATGTATAATGGGTAAGGCTTAACCCATAGGTTAGATCAGCTTTAGACAAAGGAACACGGATAGAGGCAGATGACATCTGGTTGTTGACTAACGTCTCTAGCAAATAAAGGTCACCGGGGGTCCGGGGATCGAGATGACGGGGGCATGGACCATGTCTACATGTCCCAGGGTTCTAGCCATAGACGGGGGTCAGTGTCGGTTCTGTAAAATCATTGTCATGATTAATATTTTGTGATGAACAATTGGCATTACAAATGATTTATTTAATAAAATTTAGTTTGAAAATATATGTGGATGTTAGTGTGAGTGTGTGTGACTAATGTGAGTCAAGTTGGAAAGAACTTGTAATCAGATATGCTATCTTTATTTTTGCATGTGTAGGTGAGTCTTGAGGCCTCGGGAGTATTGCCGGTGATGGATCGGGAGTCGACTTGGGAGAAGTTGGTGTCCGGATGATCGAGAGATCATGCGGGATACTAAAGGCTAGAGATCAATACACGTGGAATTAAAGATTCTATATAGCATACAAGAGAAATTGTGTGCGTATGAAAAGAAGAGTCGAGTCCTACTCGGATTAGGAGTTGAGTCCAAGTTGGCTATGGAAAGGAGAATTTGATTTAGTAATTGTAAATAGATTTGGTAATTGAGGGTTTGAGTCCGAGTTGGCTATGGAAAGGAAAATTTAATTTGGTAAATTGTAAATAGATTTGGTAATTGAGGGTTTGAGTCCTAATGAGACTAGAAGTTCTACTCCTACTTTGTATATGAGATTTTAGGTATAAATAGATGAGGGGTTGAGACCCTAGAGCAATAACTTTTGGAAGAAAGAAAAGATAGGGTTTAGTTTTGAGAGAGAGGAGTGTTTTGTATGCACTTTGTAAATACATCTTGATGCAATAAAGTTAATCTACTTTGAAGAGCATCTTCGGTGTGTATCCTTCTAAATTCCGATGGTTCATCCGACAAGAGCGCTGCGGCGAGGTGGCGGTTCTACCGGCGAACATACGGCGGTCAGACTGACGCAACAGAGATGGTCTAACTGGTGCTCTCCATCCAGATTTGATGGTTTCTTTTATTCCGCAAAAGATTTTGGTTTTTGGTGTTCCTACCATTCACCCTTCCTCTGGTAGGCTTGGTTCTTGTATTCGATCCTATAAGTGGTATCAGAGCCTTGTTTTCTCTTTTTTTTTTTATCTTCACCGATCTTGAGATTTAGTCATGGCTGACCATTTTCAACCAAGCCGCATGTTTTTGATGGAGTTGATTTTCAATTTTGGAAACAAAAAATGCAATCATTTATTATGTCTCAGGGTTATGATATTTGGTAAAAAGTTTTTAATCCTTATGATATTCCTAAGGTTATAACTGTAGTAAACAAAGTTGAATTTGAAAGCAATTGTAAAGCTAGAAATATAATTTTAAGTGGTGTTTCTCGCTCAGATTTTAATCGGATTTCTCATTTTGAAACTACGTACGAGATGTGGAAGGCCCTATGTGATTTTCATCAAGGTTCTTCTAACATCAAGGAAATACGCAAAGATGTGTTTAAAAAGGACTATATGAAATTTGAGATGAAACTTGGAGAAGTTTTGGATGATTATTTTGCACGTTTCAATAAAGTTCTCAGCAAACTTCGTTCTGTGGATGATTCTTTTGATACTACTTATACACAGTCCGAAATTGCTAGACATCTTTTAAATGGTCTTGATATGTCTATCTGGGAAATGAAGGTTACATCAATTCAAGAATCTGCTAATATGAATACTTTAACCTTGGATTCTCTTTACACTAAATTGAAGACACATGAGATGAACATTCTTTCTCACAAGATTGATTCTAAATCCACTGCTTTGGTATCTTCTTTGGCTTCTTCTATGGATGCTTCTTCATCATTTTCTCTTACTGCTTTGAAAGCCACTTCCGATGAACAACTCGAGCAAGTCTCTGAGGAGGACTTGGCTTTGCTTATTAATAAGTTTTCTCGAGCTTTGAATAATGTTAAGAATAGAAAAAAAAAGGAGGCCCAGTCCGGTGCTTTGAATGTGGAGAGTTAAACCACATTCGTTCCAAGTGTCCTAAGCTCGAAAGATCCAACGAGGAAGACAAGGAGGAGAAGAACAAGAAGGACAACTAGCGCTTAACTTTTGAAGAGAAAAGAAAAAATAGCAAACGCAAACTAGTACGTCAATTGCTAGAAGACTTCAAACAAGTTGAGTTGAGCGATGAAGAATATGAAAGCGATAGAGAAAGTATAGGCAAAGGTAAGCATTTTACAAGTTTAGCTCTCATTGCTCGTAGTGTGTCAAACTCCAATGAAGATGAATCTGACAACGACGATGACAAGGTAAATTTTACTTATGATCAATTAGAATATATTGATTTTGATCTCGCTGATAAACTTGATAAATATACTAAAAAGCTTAGAAAACATTATCATACTGTTAATGTTCTAAATTCTGAAATTGCAAGATTAAAATCTCTAATTCCTGATGATGATGATTGCAAATCTTATGAAGTGTTATATTCTGAAATTATTGCTTTAAAAAATGTCAATACTAACACTTCTCTAAGATTGGAAGCTGAAATTGACAACGATATCACCGACAGGGATTAATACACTATCGATTGGGGAAAACGGTGTATTAATACAGTGATAAACCCCCCTCTAGTAGGCTTGGTTTTTCTATTCGATCCTACAGGTTCTTTTGTCTACGGTTGACCTAAGTGAAAGGTTATGTCACAATCTTGGCTTTTTGGGTACCTTCACAGTATTGCGGGTGCACGCTGATGTGCAGTCATGTATTGTGTCTTGTGGGTAAAGATGTACACCTTTGCCCAGAGTATAATCTATTCAAATAGTTGTGCCCTCGATAATGGGCAAGCCTAGAAATGTACCCAAGTTAGATGTTTCCTCTGTTAAAATGGAACCAAGGATTAATGGATTAAAACTTGATGGTTGACCAGGTTGGGTCTGGTTGACTTGGTCTAAGGCAGGTTCGCATGGGTTTGCGGCCTTGATAAAAATTTGGGACTAGACTTAGGATCATGATTCAAAAATGCCTTGGAATACTAAAATGATTTAAAAGGCTTCTTTGACTCAAAATTAACCCTATTAATCAATTCCATGTACCCCCTTTGCATTAAATCTACATATCTCTAGTGTGGCTTGCTGAGTACTGTGATTGTAGTCATTCTTGCTCAATCTTTCCCCTTTCAGTGAGCTTAACTTTGAAGATGAAGTCATTGGTGGAGTTTTGGCTTATACCCTAGTTGACCGCCTGTGAAGATGGAGCCGTAGACCCTTTTTCCGCTGTTTTTCATTTTTTTCACCTATGAAGATAAGCCTTTGTAATAATGTAAATATTATCGATATAATAAATAGGTGACTTTTGTATCAATGTTGTTTCGGTATACCCCGGCTATTCCTGGGACAGGGATTAATACACTATCGATTGGGGAAAACGGTGTTTTTCCCGGTCGTGACAGGTGGCAAGGTGATTCAGCTGCTAGGGCTAACATGGCACCGGATCGAGTTAAGGAAGATCCGACGACTCGGATTGATCTCGGGAGATCCGACAGTCAAGATTGAATCAGGATTTTATGTGATTTGGATGACTCGGATTAAATCAAAGGCGATCGAACGACTAAAATAGATTTGGGGATATGTGTGTGGGGCCCTTTTGTCCATCACAGAAGGGATATCTCCAGTGGGGCCCGCATGTCACATAGAGGGAAGGGGGCACTGGTGGGGCCCGCTTGTCAGCGTGACAGGGGTGGGGTGATGTCATGCCCGGAAATTCACCAAAATTTCCAAAGCTAATTTGTGCATTAAATCCTCGTCTAGGAATCAGCTGAGGTAACAAATCGATAATTTGATAAACACAACCAAAATGTAATGAACTATAAATACTTACAAAAGAGTCACTTAGTCCTCACACAAAAGAAAACTGCAGCGGAACGGCAACCTAGCGAAGCTTCAGCACCAATCCCATAGGCAACTCAACTGGGGTATAAGCCAAACACTAGTAAACTTCTCCTTCCACGCAAGTCTTCACTCTAATGATAGTAATATTGCAGGACTGAGTACCACCCACCGTACTCAACAAGCCACATATGGAATGCAAAATACTGCAACAAGGTCCCAAATGAAAGGCATAGTATGGCTTATTTACATAAACAACATTTAAAACATTTGCATTTAAAAACACTTGAAAACAGTATAGTTTAATTATTAATCAATATTAAACCAATCACTGAACAACACTTCAATGTAGTTCAGTCCCAAACCATAACCCTCCAAACTGGAGCTATCAAGTTTCCATCAATTATCAGCTTTAATGAGTAGTGTGGGACTAACCACGAAAAACATTGCTAGGCTGCCCATTAAATGCGGGCACGGCTATTCGAACAATTTTACTCTGGCCAGAGGTGTACCAATTTACCCACAAGACACAACCCACAACATGTTATCGTGCACCTCAATACCACCATGGTACCTCGGAAAGGAGTTGTGATAGGACCATCCATGTAACTTGTACAATAGAAGTGCCTCTCGCCAAGCCTCCAGTAGGGATGATCAATGCCTTCCCGCAAGATGGCTCGATGCCCGAACTCATGGACTCATTGATGACTGGCATGTGTGGACTTATATCAGCCACAAACACACCCTAGTGCCTCCTATTTAACTCATCATACTTCAAATCCTGCCATTACCCATTCTAGCTTGTGATTAGTACGGGTATTGCTTCGCAACAAGTAATCCGCGAACTAGTCCTTAATTGTCATGAGCACCACTAGCAACATCATCATTCAATGTGCTCACAACTTACCATCAGTCAAGTTTTAGTTGGCAAGTTTAATTAACCAAGCATGACCAACCATCGTGAAAAGATAGCCATTAATCATTAATTACTCATAAAAGATTGAATAATTATCCCACATAAAATAACGCTACAATTTCTATGCATTGGTTAAGCAAAACCTAAATAATCTAGCTAGATTAGTAAATAATCATCCATCTAGTCAACATTAATCACCCAAGGTATCAAGGTAACGGTATCAATAGCAAAGTGGCCATAATCAAGGAATATTGGATAATAAATAAATACCCATAATAATGTCGTTCCAAAACATTACATGCAATAACGTTAAAATAAAATAGTTTTCACAAATGGGATCAACATGCTCAAGGGGACTGTCATGTGACTTGTCTTGCAATAGAAAAGTCTTCAATAAGTCTTTTGAACTCTTCCGTGAACTTCGCTTCCCTCCCGAAACGGCGAAAATACGCGACTATATGCCCCCAAAAAAAAACTGAAACAAAACAAAAAAACACTAAGAAACTCCAAATAAAAAGTACATAAAAAGTATATAAACATGTAGATCATGATTTTAGATGAATTTAGGAAGAAGAATAGATCGAATCGGAGTTCGGACGGAAAAAATATAGCTTCCGAAAGTTCGATTTTAGAGAAAATCCGAAAAGAATTGGAAAAAGAATATTCTCAGGAATATATTCCCTCAGGATTTAATTACTAAAGGAAGTATATCTAATAGAATATTAGAGTAGGGCCCACTGTCATAGAGTTAGCACTCATAGACTAGGTCCATGGACCGAGGGAAGAGAGGAATTGTGGATTGCGGTGAGGTGGCTGCCACGTGGACAGAGGAACTGTGGTGGTAGCTGAGTTGGATGATGACTAGGCATTTAGGGCTGACATGACACCGGATGGTTTAAGGAAAGCCAACGGCCGAGATCAATCTGAGGAGATCAGGTGGTTTAGATTAGATCGGGGTCTTTATGTATCTTCAACGGCTTGGATGAATCTAGGGTTTTTGAACGGCCGGGATTTTCTTGGGATTATATAGGGCCCCATTTGTTAGTCACAGAAGAGGACCCCTCTGATGGGCCCACATGTCAGCTTGTCCGGGGGAAAGAAATTAGGCGCCCGTGTTGCGGCGCTTCGTGGGCATGGTCACCGCGCCTATGGCACGGCGCGGCGAAGCGAGGCATAGCGGCCCGGTCAGCACGGCGAGGGAGGATGGCGGCGGGCTACGGCGCCGGATGGAGGAGATGGAGGTGGGGCCGACGACCACCGGTGGCGGCACGAGACGGCGAGGAGCGACGGCTTGGCGATGGGCGGCGACGACCCATGACGAAGAGGGGTGCCGGAGAGGAGATGTTGACGCCAGAGGTGGGGAAGAAGAGGGTGGCGGTGGGCTTCGGGGCTCACCGGAGGGCAAAAACGATGACAATGACGACCGGGGCGACGGCGGCGCCTCGCGCGCCGGCGGTGGCTTGCAAGAGCGGCGGTGCACAGGCTGTTAGCGCCGCAGCAAAGGTGTTCAATGAAATACACTCGCCCGCGCCCGGGACCTCCCCCGCGCCCGCGCCTGCGCTTGCACTCGTGCCCGGGCCCTCGCCCATGCCCGCGCCCAGGCCTGGGTCCTCGCCCGTGCCCGCGCCCGTGTAGCGAGAAGCCTGGAACCTCCGGCCGGGAGCAAACAAATGTCAGCCAGAACCTTCGGCCGGGAGCATTTGTGCACACACTCTCTCTCAGTTCACTGGAACACAACACATGAGCTCGAGCAGTCAACAATGGCGACAAACACCGTGGTTTTCTATCGAACTTGGCTCCTGAAAACGATGGAGTACAAGGGCTATTTAACAGCCAGGGGACGCACACCTCGGAGCCACAAACTCCCTGCCCGGCCATCTCGCCATGATCTGCATGATTCAGTCTTCAACGTCTCGAGCACCACACGCTCGTTTCCGAACAACTCGGACTCCTCCAGTGCCAACCGGCACCATGCATGCCCTTCTCCCACCTATTCTCACGCACAAAACAAACTGAATCGACTAGGACTCACCGACGCGAACGCACTGCATTCTCCACGACACAGCTCGATACCACGCGACACACACGCACTGACCAGAACACATCTCGGTCAGGTTTATTTTCCTAACAATTAGCCCCCTAAACCTAACATCACCATGCGCGCTGACTCACAGCAGGCATGGCTCCTCACAGGCGTCCACGAGGAGGGCCCTCTCCTTCTTCGGCTCCCGGCAGTCCCTGGCAATGTGGCCACAAACGCCGTAGTTGAAGCACCTCCCTCGGTTGCGGCGCTCTGAACGCCCGCTGGTCCCTGAGCACGTGCTACTTCCGCCGTCGTCGTCGACGTGGCTGCCACTGCCCTTGTCACCGCCGCCTCCGCGCCGCGCATTTCCGCCGCGCCTCGCTTCGCCGCCGTGCTCCTTGCCGTTGCGCCGATGAGCTTCCCACTGCTCCTCAGTGAGCAGCAGACGCCCAGCACCCCCCGTCTCCTCATCGACGTCGCGAGACTCTTCCACCACGCGCAGACGTCCGATGAGCTCCTCCACGGACATGGTGTTGAGGTCCATAAGCATCTCGATCGCCACCGCGACCTGCTTCATCTTCTTCGGGACCACGCGCAGGATCTTCTTCACCACGTGGCTGTCCTCCATTGCCTCGCCAAGCTCGCGCAGGCTGGCGACAAGCCCGTTGATGCGCATCATGAAATCGTCGATGGACTCCCCGTCGTGGAACGCGACGTTCTCGAACTCCTTCAAGAGACGTTGCACGTTCGCGGACTTCACGCGATCATCGCCGACCCTCATCTTCTTCACCTCCTCCCATGCTTCTTTCGCCGACTTCTTCACGGCGAGCCCGGCCTTCATCTCCGGCGGCACCACGCGCAAGATGGTGGCTAGCGCTCGCCGATCCTTGGCGCGCTCGGCGCTGACGACCTCCACAGCATCCCAGAGCTCCAACGCCTCTAGGCTCATCTGCATGACCAATGACCACTCATGATAGTTGGTCTTGGTCAGCAGCGGCAGCTCAACTGCGCCGGTGTTAGTGACGACGCGCTCCACCGCGACGCCAAGCTTCTGCGGGGTGCCGGACATCTTCGTTCCTTGCTCTGATACCAATTGTTAGCGCCGCAGCGAAGGTGTTCAATGAAATGCACTCGCCCGCGCCTGCGCCTGCGCCCAGGTCCTCGCCCGTGCCCGCGCTTGCGTAGCGAGAAGCCCGGAACCTTCGGCCGGGAGCAAACAAATGTCAGCCAGAACCTCCGGCCGGGAGCATTTGCACACATACTCTCTCTCAGTTCACTGGAACACAACACACGAGCTCGAGTAGTCAACAATGGCGACGAACACCGTGGTTTTCTATCGAACTTGGCTCCTGAAAACGATGGAGTACAAGGGCTATTTAACAGCCAGGGGACGCACACCTCGGAGCCACGAACTCCCTGCCCGGCCATCTCACCATGATCTGCACGATTCAGTCTTCAACGTCTCGAGCACCACACGCTCATTTCCGAATGACTCGGACTCCTCCAGTGCCAACCGGCACCATGCATGCCCTTCTCCCACCTATTCTCACGCACAAAACAAACTGAATTGACTCGGACTCACCGACGCGAACGCACCGCATTCTCCACGACACAGCTCGATACCACGCGACACACACACACTGACCAGAACACATCTCGGTCAGGTTTATTTTCCTAACAAGGGCATGGGCAGCGCGAGGCGAGCAGGCAACGGTGTCGCACGGGCGTGGGCGGATCTAGGGCATAGGGGAACGGGGAGAGGGCGGCGGCTGCTAGCAATTTATAGGGGGCGGGAGGCAGAGCAAGCGGCGGCGGGGGGGAGGGAGTCCGGCAGCGGCATGGGTGTGCATGGGCCAAGTCGGGCCGAGGGCAGCAGCGGTGGGGCCAAGGCGGTGGTGGGCTAGAGCTGCGAACCACGGCGCAGGCTAGGTCGGGTGGAGGTGTAGGCCAGGGACCGCGCTCGGGTGGCGTTGAGCGGCAACCAAGCCGACCGAAGGAGAGAGGAGGAAGAAAGGAGGAGGAACGAACAAGAAGGAAAGTAGGGAGGAAAAAGAAAAAGGAGAAAAAGAAAAGGTGGAAAGGAAAAATGAAAAGGAGAAGGGGTTTTCTGGAATTTTCTCATATATGGAAAATTGGAATTTTAGAAGGTTTTTTAGAGAATCAAAGAATTATTTTAGAATATTGGAATTTGTGGAAGCATTCAGATTTTTGGAATATTCCAAATATCGGGATATATGTATATATATTGGGAATTAGAAGAATAGGGATATTTATGGTTTCAGCGGGATATTTTTAAAACATCGGTAGTTGTGAAAATGCTTGGAATTTTAGGAATATTGAAACATGCAATATCAGAATATTTTTTTGAAATTGGACTATTTTGGGAATGGAGGTAATCAAAAGGGTTTAGAATATTTGGGATATCGAAAATTTGAGAATATTTTTGTGGAGATCTAAACTGGAGCGAAAATTCGAAATATTGAGGATTTGGATTTATTTCAAAAGGACTTGGATTTTATGGAGAACAAGGACATTTAATTCAAAAGGAAAAAAGTATATTTAATAAAAAGGATTTGAATCTATTCGAGACTCTTGGATTTGGAACTTCAGGGGATTTTTCCAAAGTTGGACTATTCAGGGAATTAGGGATTCTAGAACAACAACCCGAGTCCGGGTAGAAAAGGAGGGTACAAAGGGATTGGACCAGGAATGACCCAAGAAAATGATTTTGGAATTTGTTTAAATAATTACTGGGATTGATCTTTATAATATTAAAATTAATTCTTGAGCTCTGAAAAATCCAAGAAAATTTCAGAGAGCTTATTTACACACAAAGAATTTATTAAAAATAAATTCAACCATGATTTATTAAAGAAATTTTTATTTCCTATTTTTACTTTACTTAATTAATTTACTTTACAATTTAATATAAATTCTAGAAAATTCATTATTAATTAATTATTTAATTCCTGAAAAATCGGGCTGTGACAGGTGAGCACACCCGTCCATGGCGTGTCGCGATGAGGCCGAGGGGGGGACGACGACAGTGACAGTGTTGACAGGCGACGATGAGGCGGCAATTCACGACGGTGCAACGATGGGCCGAGTTCGACGAGGGACGGCGTCCTCACCGGCGAAGAAAGAGGGGAGGCGGAGGACAGCCACGCCGAGGTGGTGTGGAGAAGAGAAGAGAGGAAACCGGCACGCGGTGACGGGGCTAGGCGCTAACCAGCGGCATGTGGCGGATGTGAAGGCGATGACAATGACCTCCAGTGGCTCAGAGCGCGGCGACAGCGCGGCTTGGATAGCAAAGTAGTGGCGGCGAGGCAGAGGTGGCTAGGACGAGGGTGGCAGCTAGGGCACAAGGGCGCGGAGAGGCCTCGACTAGTATTTATAGGGGGGCCGAAGGTGCTAGGGCAGGTGGTGGAGGGCGGCGCGCTCCAGATGTAGCGGCGGCAATTGCGCGAGGGGGCGGTGCGGCTTGGGCCGAGCTAGAGCAGCGGCGCAAGCCGGGCCGAGGAAGGGAGGATGGCGTCGGGCGGCGTCGGGTTCGGGCCGACTCGATCTCCAGACCGAAGGGGAGAGGAGGAAGAAAAAAGAAGGGAGGAAGAAGAAGAAAGAAAAAGAAAGAGGGGAAAAAGGAAAAAGAAAAATTAGGAAAAGGAAAAGGGAGAAAGGGACGAAAAGGGAATTTTGGTGGAACACTCTGAATTTACCAACTTGGAATTCCAAAATGTTTAGGGAATCAGAGGACTATTTTAAAATTTCAAAATTTGAGGAAATTAATGGAATATTGGAACATGTCGAATACTTGAATATTTTGAATACTGGAGTAATTTTGGGAATCGGATAACCGAGAATAATTTGTTGTAATTTGTAAAATTGGAAGATTTGGGGTATTCAAAATATTGGGAGTATTTTGGGAATCAAGAAAATAGAGAATGTTTCACAAACATTGGAATTAGGTAGAAATTGGATTATTTAGGATTCAGGGATTTTAGATTTATTTAAAAAAAGTATTGAACTAATTTTCCTGATAATGGAATTTCTGGGAATTAACTCATTACTTCAGGGATTTGGGTTTCGAATATATCAAGGATTTCGGATTTTTGGATTTTGAGAGATTTCTAGGATTCAGAAGCGACACCAGACATTTAAAGAGGAGGGGAACCCGAGTCCAGGGTGAAAAGAGAGATTAAAAAGGATTGGACCATTAACGACCCGAGATTGGGAAAAGAACATGGAATTCATTTTTCATTTACTTAATTACTGGAATGATGTTTGTCAATGTTAAAATTAATTCTGGAGCTCCGAAAAATCCAAGAAAATTTCAGAAAGTTTCTTAAACCATGGGGAATTTACCATAAGCAAATACCACCATAAAACATAAAGAAAAATCCATTATAAATATTTGAATGCTTAAAATATTCCAACCACCCTTTGGAATACAAAAGCATGCCAAGCTTTAAATAGGTTTTAACTTGGAAATTTTTAATATTGGAAATTTAGAATTTTATTCAAACACTTCCACAAACTTTTCTAGTGTTTTCTTGTATCTCCATTAACCCATAACAATTTTTAAATATAAGCAATTTTCATGGGGTGACAGTACACTCTAGGCAACTTGGCAGGAAGTGGTAAGTTGCAATTCAATTAATGCTTGTTTTCAATCATGTAAGGAGCATGTTCTTACATACAATTTGACAACAATGTTTTGTAGAGTGACATTGTGTGCGACGTGCAAGGACATGGCTCTTCTTTCCTGGAACGATTGTTGTCCGGTGCGCAAGTCATGATGTAGGAAGTTTTGGATGCCCTCGGGAGGATCATCAACAGGATGGCCCATGCCATCCGGATGACTTCTTGTCGACACCCACAACAAGTGGTCGAGCTAGTTGCTATGCCTTACTTCAGGCCGACTGGTACGGCAGGTGCGTCTACGAGCAGGGCACCACCTGTATGTTTAGGTGGTATACACTTGGACAGTCCGTCATTACATGAGGCTAGACCATCCACGAGTCGGCCGTGTTGACCTACAGGGTTTCTTGTCGGTTCCAAGCCGAGGGTAGACTCACCTTTGCAGGCAGTAGAGTTTTGTACTGAAGGTTAGCATTGTGCTATTATTATTCGAACATTGGCATTTCTAAATGAATTTAACTGTCTATTTTGTATGTGCAGGACCACAGTACTTCCTTTTTGGACGGCATGCTCCACAGTTCGAGGAGGATTTTGCCCACACAGACATGGAGGAGTCTGCTAGGCCGGCGAACAACTACTTTGCGACTGACTACTGGTCGACGACACCTACACAGATGGGGTCATCGCAACTATAGGGAGCTCCAGCCCTGACACAGCCGACGCAGGTAGATCAGTCCGATGCACCATTCCAACAATTGTTCTAGACACCTCCACCGCTGCGCAGGTCCTGGCAGGAGCAACGACCACCCTCGCAGTTGACGTACTCTGACTTTAGAGGTCGACGCGAGCTCCCAAAAAGGGGGGTCGATAGGTTACTTGACTCGTTGTATGTGAACGGTTTCACTATATCTTGTACCTAGAGACTGTGCATTACTATGATGTCCTTTGTGCATTACTTACTTAAATAGAAGACGAACCTGTTAGACATGTGGGAGCACCAAACATCGTAACTGCATTAGGGAACATACTTTTAGATGTCACTAATAAAAAAACATAATCAAATATACCTCATTCTCTATGGCTTAAGATTGTGACTTGCATCCCAACAATACTTTAGTAGGTTCGACCACTTTGTAAATTCATGCTCCTATCTTATGATAAGCCATGAGTATTCATAGTAAACTAGTGCTTACTCAGTTCGCATGTGAAGATAGAGCCTATGAATTTGCAAAGTGTTCAAACTTATTGAAGCTCCCAATCTTAGTTCGTTAGCCTTGAACTCTACGGAGTACCTACTTAAGCTCTCTCTCCTTTTCTCACCACTATATCCCTTACACTACCTATCGACAGGACGCATCAGAGCATCGGGCATGGCCATATGTCCCTTTTATAGGCATCCGTCGATTACTCAGCCGAGTATTGTTTCTATGTGACCACGGAGCCGCAATCAATGGGCATCCTATGCAAGTGGTATACCAGACCCGCGGAACAAAACACCATACTTTCTGCACTGTTCATTCCTCTCGCCTAACTATGCAAGCAGTACACCAGACCCGCGAAACAGGACACCCCACTTTTGGCACTGTCTAGTCCCCTCGCCTTACTATGTGCTTCACCTTTAACTAGCATCTTTTGGCGTGTGAATGCCATGTAGTTTCTGTAACAAAAGAAGAATAAAATACCGACAAAGGGAAAATCGATAGAGAGTGCTACCCATATTTGGATAATCGGCAAGGCTCCTACCGATATTTAGATAGTTGGCAGAAGTCCTGCCGACCTATGAAAAATCGGTAGGACTCTGTCGGAGGATGAAACCTCGACGGCGGGAAGTCAGGAGACCCCCCTTTTGAGATTCGGCCAGGGGAGTAGTTCTCAGGCGAAGCCGGCGTCAGGGTGTAGAAGAAAGATACGCGAAGAAGACGTAGAAGAAACAGAGGAGTCCGGACCGTCCGAACCGAGGAGATCACGCGGGGAAGAAGGGATCGATGCACAAGGAAGACACGGGGATTTATACAGGTTCGGGCCGCCGGAGCGTAATACCCTACTCCTGTGCGTGTTTTGCTATGAGGTGGATGAATGTGGTATTATGGTTACAAGGTGTATCTAGCTCACGGCCAGAGCTGGAGAAGAAGAACAGTGGTTAGAGAGTGAGCTCGGGGGTGCAGAGCAGAGAGTTAGAGGACGGGGAAGCTCCTGTCTAGTTCGGCCCCCCTTTCTCGGTGGCTTGGATCCTCCTTTTATAATCAAGGGAGTCCACAGTACCAGCACACCAAGAGAGAGAGAGAGAGAGTTTCTGGAGAGTTCTCCGTCCTCCCCCTCCCCCTGCGACGCCCACGCCGGAGTTGGAAGATGTCCAGTCGCTCACGTCCGCCTGCAAAGCCTGCGCCGGAGTCGGTGGAGCGTCTGGTCGCTCTCGTCCCCGCCTGCTGAGCCCATGCCGGAGTAGGTATGCAGCGGGCGGTAGAGTCGTGAGGATGTGATGGGATGTGATGGAGCACGCTGCCGAAGTCAAGAGTCTCTGACTGCTTGGACTTCGGCGCACGCCCTCGCCACAGAAGTCAACAGGCCTCTGACAGCAGTCGGGTGTCCACGGGGGGCCGTCCTGAGACACTTACGCGTGGCGGAGCGGACGACAGGGGCAACGTGCCCCGTCGCCTCGTCATTAATGCTGATATTTGGAGAGCTGGTCCATCGATCCTGCCGGAGACCGACATGTGGGCCCCGGGCAGGGAGTGAGACGATGGCGCCCGGAGGCAAGGTACGAGCCCGAGGCCAATGATGCCTCGGGGCCGAAACCGGTGGGGACGGCGCCCCGGGGACGGGCCCGGGGCCGATAGAGGCGGCGCCCCGGGGACGTGCCCGGGGCCGATAGGCGCGGCGCCCCGGGGCCGAAGGCGAGATGGCCCCTCGGGGAACTGACTTGGCCGATGACCCACGCGTCCCCAGGGTATGTGGGACCCCCTATCCCATTTCGCCGACAGTGGCCCCTGGCCCTGTTGCTCGGCCGGAACCGCTCCGGGCAGGAACGGGGCCACGTCTTTGAAGAAATGAGGGGACGCTGGGTCCGCCTGGTTCATCTTGAGCTGGTGGAGCTTGACGTCTTTGTTGCCTTAGACGGGATACGTGCCCGGGACCCGGGCTGAAAACATGGAATGAGTGTTGAGGAAGGCCGGCGGCAGCGGTCGCGATGGTGATGCGGCAGCTTGCCGCCCGTACTGTCGCCAGCGAGTTCTTCGTGGCGACCGCTGGCCAGAGACAGCGGCAAGAATGAGGCGCGCCGTCCGTTTGGAGGCCACCACCAAATCCGCCGCCGATGAGTTCTCCCGTGCCTGGCCCGAGATGGAGGCGCGGGAGAAGGAAGCACTCTCCTGGGGAGAACGCGTCCGGGCCCAAGAGGCTGGGCTCGCGTCCCGGGGGCGTGAGTTCGGCGTGCGCGAGGGAGTCGCGGGAGTTCGCGAGGAAGTCGCGGTGGTTCGCGAGGTGGTCACGGCAGTTCGCGAGGTGGCGTGGGAGGCCGTGGCCGAGTCCGCTGCCCCGGAGGCAGGGTTCCTCGACCGTGGGCAGCACCTTGTGGAGCCGATGCCTGACGAAGAATCCTAGGAAGACGCTGGTCCCCTTCTGACACCGCCCGGGTCCGGTCCGAAGAAGGCCAATGACCTCTCCCTGTGCGATGGCGTCTCCGGGCGCGAGCACCTAGTGGAGCCGATGGCCGATGAAGAGGCCGATGAAGGCGGCAGTTCCCTTCTGCCTCCGCCCGTCGCTGTCTTCGGGCCCGGGGGCCCTCCATACCCCCGAGCACGCGGCAAAGGTGCTGGGAATGTAATCTGCACACAATGAACTGTGAGAGCGTCCGGTTCGTTCCTTCGTCCATCCCATGCTACGAGCCGTGGCGTCGATCATCTCCCGAAGGCGTCCGCGTGGTCGCGCCCGTATGGCGGCTGGGTTTTGCGCATAATCCAGCCGTCGTACGGGCGCGGCCCGACGGTAACCCCAGGGGGTGAGACTGCCGCGAACGCAACACATGGAAAAAGACGGGGAACGAGACCGGGAAGGATATTTAAAAACGCTGCTTATGTAAAGTGTATATACATGGGCCCCGGCCAGCGCTGAGAATCTAGAAATCCGGCGTTGGCCTGGGCTCACCGCAACTTACAGGATGTTTATACGGATAGATTTATGAAGATGTTTGATGTGCCTAGGGATAGAGCTCGGACTCGCTTCCCTCGCGAGCCCCGAGGCTGGGGAGAGGCATGTGCTCGGGACCCGGGGGCCCCGGCTGTCATGCGGAGGATGTGTCCGGGACCCGGGGGCCCCGGACTGAAATACGTTTTTGATATAAGCCGGGTTCCGGGGGCCCGGGCTTGAATATGGAATGTGAGACGACCTTCCGGACGCATTCTCGCCGGGGTGGTGCTGTCCGGGCTTCGCGCCCTATTCCGTGTGTCGCGTTCCTAGGCTTGCACTTGCCTTGGAGAGGCCGCCCTGGTTCGGCACCTCGGTGTCGGGCCCGGGGCATGGATTCGGGAATCCGTGCCTCGGCTCAAATATGTGCCCGGGACCCGGGGGGCCCCGGACTGAAATTATAGTTTGTATGTATGGTCGACATGTGCCCGGGCACGGGGCCCGGATAGGGACATGGACCACATCGGGACAACTTCCTCGGACCCGCCCTTGCTGAGGCGATGCGGTCCGGGTACTCGTGCCCTGTTGAAGCTGTTCCGGCTCGGGAGCGGGGTTCGGACCGTCCGCATAAGGGTCGGACCGTCCGAGGCGCTACCATCGGACCGTCCACCGACGGATCGGACCGTTCGAATCGCCTCGATCGCGCTTGGCCTGCTAGGGCTCCTGCCGGAAGTACTTGACCTGCTCGGCCAAGCTTTGGACGGCGCGGCACTCCGTGAGGTCGTGCGAATCCGTCTCGTGGATGGTGCACCACCTCCGGACCGCTGCCGGCGGCGCACGTGCGGCCCCTTGCCGCTTGCCGCTATTGTCGTCTCCGCGGACGTCGTCGTCCCGGGGGGTGCTCATAGCCAAGGCGAAGTGCTCGGCGGTCGCCTCGTCCTTCTGGCGCTTCCTCCTGTCTAGGCGGGACACGGAGCGTGAGGACTCCTCTTCGAGGCCTTCGTCAGGGGCCTCAGGGCGTGGCCTGTTCCATGCCCGGGCCTCCTCCTTGCGGGCGCAGAGGTTGGCGAGGCTGAACAGCTCGGCCGTGGTCCGGACGTCGCGGGTGCCTAGCTTCTCGAGCATGCGCTTGTCCCTCACGCCTGAGCGAAAAGCGTGGATAACTGCGTGAGGAGCGATGTGGGGGATAGCGTTACGGACCTGGCTGAAGCGCTGCAGGAAACTCCTCAGCGACTCGTCCCTGCCCTGATGCAGGGCGTGGAGGTCCGCCTCGGTCCCAGGGCACGGAAAAGTCCCCTGGAAGTTCGCCACGAACTGGTGGCAGAGATTCTCCCACGAGCAGATCGATCCTTCGGGGAGGTTCATCATCCAGGAGCGAGCCTGGGCCTTGAGGGCGATGGGAAAGTAGTTCGCCATTACTTTCTCGTCGCCGCCAGCCGCTTGGATGGCAGTGGTGTAGAGCTGCAGGTATTCTGCAGGGTCGATGGAGCCGTCGTACTCCTCCGGCAAGCTGGGCTAGAACTTGGCCGGCCAGCGTGCTTGCCGGAGGCCTGGGGAGAGCGCCAGGCAACCCGAGCCGCCATGCTGAGCGGACTCGGGCGGTGGGTGACGGTTCCCTGCCAGTAGGTTGGAGCTGGAGGCCTGGGCCTCGGAACGCCTGGCGGCGTCCGCGCGCCGCTCGCGTTGCCGCTCCATAGTGACCCGGGCGTCCTCATGGGTCCGCGACCGGTTCAACCGATTGCGGAGGTCGCCCGCGCCCTTCTTGGCCCCGGCCGCGGTGCGAGGCGCCGCGTCCCGAGCTTGATTCCGGGTCGGGGCGGTGAGCCGGCTCATGCTAGAGGTCACGCGGTCGGCGCCGCCGGCCCCCGCACGGCTGTCGGCGGCAACCCGGCGATGGGCCGCGCCTACCAGCTCAGTGACCTCGCTGAGCCACCGCCGCTCCCGGCTCCCGGCCCCGGCGAATGCCGGGGGGTGGCGCAGGAGAGCTTCTGCCGCCATAAGGGCTCCCTGCGGCGTTGCCAACTGAAAGTTGAGGCCACGGCGCGCCGTAGAACGGCGCGTCCATTCGCGCCTCAGGGATGAGGCCGCGGCGGATCCGGCGGGGCCCTTGCCGGCTCCCTCCGCAAGGGGAGGGGCCGAAGCCGCGTACCGAGCGAACTCGGCTCGCGCTAGACGCGCCGCGCGCCCCCAAGAAAGCGTAGAGGGAGAACGCGGTGGGCCCATCGCGGGGCTAATGTCGCCTGGCTGGGTAAAGTCGCCGGACTCTTCGTCGGAATCCTGCAGACGATGGCCTCCTGCCATGGAGTGCGCCGGTGTTGGGGACGCCGGCGTGTCACCTGAAAATGAAACTCCCCCTACCTGGCGCGCCAGCTGTCGGAGGATGAAACCTCGACGGCAGGAAGTCAGGAGACCCCCCTTTTGAGATTCGGCCAGGGGAGTAGTTCTCAGGCGAAGCCGGCGTCAGGGTGTAGAAGAAAGATACGCGAAGAAGACGTAGAAGAAACAGAGGAGTCCGGACCGTCCGAACCGACGAGATCGCGCGGGGAAGAAGGGATCGATGCACAAGGAAGACACGGGGATTTATACAGGTTCGGGCCGCCGGAGCGTAATACCCTACTCCTGTGCGTGTTTTGCTATGAGGTGGATGAATGTGGTATTATGGTTACAAGGTGTATCTAGCTCACGGCCGGAGCCGGAGAAGAAGAACAGTGGTTAGAGAGTGAGCTCGGGGGTGCAGAGCAGAGAGTTAGAGGACGGGGAAGCTCTTGTCTAGTTCGGCCCCCCTTTCTCGGTGGCTTGGATCCTCCTTTTATAATCAAGGGAGTCCACAGTACCAGCACACCAAGAGAGAGAGAGAGAGAGAGTTTCTGGAGAGTTCTCCGGTCCTCCCCTCCGCCTGCGACGCCCACGCCGGAGTTGGAAGACGTCCAGTCGCTCACGTCCGCCTGCAAAGCCTGCGCCGGAGTCGGTGGAGCGTCTGGTCGCTCTCGTCCCCGCCTGCTGAGCCCATGCCGGAGTAGGTATGCAGCGGGCGGTAGAGTCGTGAGGATGTGATGGGATGTGATGGAGCACGCTGCCGAAGTCAAGAGTCTCTGACTGCTTGGACTTCGGCGCACGCCCTCGCCACAGAAGTCAACAGGCCTCTGACAGCAGTCGGGTGTCCACGGGGGGCCGTCCTGAGACACTTACGCGTGGCGGAGCGGACGACAGGGGCAACGTGCCCTGTCGCCTCGTCATTAATGCTGATATTTGGAGAGCTGGTCCATCGATCCTGCCGGAGACCGACATGTGGGCCCCGGGCAGGGAGTGAGACGATGGCGCCCGAAGGCAAGGTACGGGCCCGAGGCCAACGACGCCTCGGGGCCGAAACCGGTGGGGACGGCGCCCCGGGGACGGGCCCGGGGCCGATAGAGGTGGCGCCCCGGGGTCGTGCCCGGGGCCGAAGGCGAGGGCGCCCCGGGGACGTGCCCGGGGCCGATAGGCGCGGCGCCCCGGGGCCGAAGGCGAGATGGCCCCTCGGGGAACTGACTTGGCCGATGACCCACGCGTCCCCAGGGTATGTGGGACCCCCTATCCCATTTCGCCAACAGACTCCTACCATTTTCCAAATTACTAATCGTCAGAGATATATTTGTGCAAAATTCTAAAACTATAGTATATTTTTGCAAAAAGGGATTAAAAATTATATTTTTAAAAAAATCTTCCTGAGAATATGTAACGAGAAACGCTTCTAGCTCGCCTAGGTGGTCATATCTATGAATACAATAGCCGCAGTATCATACCTTAGGCTTTGCAGATTCCGTCGTCCTCATCGTGACAGAAAACAATTAAGTAATTAAACCCTGCAGCAAATTTTGTTTGTCGTCCTATATAGTATATATCTTTTTTTCGATAATAGAAAAAAAATCCAACCTCTAAATCAAGATGGATCCAGCGCCTGTAGTACGTACATCTATAAGATCTTGCCATGTTGTAACGAAAATATATATTTTCGTTTTCTTGAGCGTTGCCATATATAGCCAGAAATACGCTCCAGTGAGACCAAATCCAACTAGCTAGTTGTGCCAAGCCAAATTCAAGGATAGGCCTAACTATAGAATCATCTAATGTACAATTAATCTACAGCTGCAGCGACAGGTACGTACGAAGCTGATCTTCCCCTGGTCCAGTGCTGGATCGATCTTACTGAGATTGAGCATCAGTTCGGTTTATAGTATGAACAGCTTAAAGCCAAGATTGCTACAGTTGCGCGGCCTCTTTTTTTTTTCTTGTTTCCTTGAGAGTCCTCCATTTAGTCGAGAACGATTCGAAACCAAAGTATCTCACAGGTTATAATTAAGTAGAGGACGTGATCAGACCACACTGTAATTTCAGGGCTTACGGTGAAATCGGATCAGGTACAGTCAGACCACGTCGTTTTTTATTTTATCTCATATTTTACGGATAGTACCGGCTTTTCTTTTATCTTAGGTACAGTCAGACCACGTCGTTTTTTATTTTATCTCATATTTTATGGATAGTACTGGTTTTTATTTTATCTCATATTTTACGGATAATACTAGATAACCTACCACTTATCTCGTATTATATTCCATATTTTTTCTCGAAATCAAATTCGAAAACAAATATTTATTTATATTTATAATTCGTAGATATTAGACCTAGGGAGATAATTAGAGTGTTAAAAAAGATATATAAAGAAAAAATAAATAATATTATATGTAAGCTCATAAAATAGTGGTTAACCAATTTATTACCATATAATATGTGGACTTGTAATAAATTTTGTTATATATTTGATAATAAGGGACATATGGACAGGCTATCACTACTACAAAATTAGTATAGGTGGCTAAAAGCGATTTTCACGTGTGGTCGACACGGACTCCTGCGACCACGGGCCGTGAAAATCGTTGGTCCGTCTATGAAAATTAATTTTTATAGGTAGGTTTTCTAACAGATTGTCTATGAAATTCGCTTTTCATAGGCAGAGGTATAAAGACATCTGTCTGTAAAAATATTTTTTGGCACAAAATAAAAAAAATTTCACAGAAGTAAAAATCTCAAATTCACATTTTTCAAATCAAAAATCACAAAAAAAAAATCAAAAATCACGAGCTCCGGCCAGATCCAGATGTGGGACCTGCTCCTGACGCCGTACAGCCAGTGGATCGGACGCTCCTGAGGCTGGCCGCCGGCTGGGGGGAGCGCCGGGAGCGGGGGAGTCGAGGTGGCCGGGAGCTAGGGGGTTGAGGTGGCCGGGAGCCGGGGAGTCGAGGGGGTGGAGAAGCAGCTGGGGAGTCAAGGGAGTCGAGAAGGAGCCGGGGAGCGCCGACGCCGTCGCCTTCTGGATCGCCACATGGAGCGCCGACCCTGCATGGAGCGCCGATCGATCGCCGCCTCCTGTATCTGAACGAGAGAGAGAGAATGTGGGTGTGGCTGTTAGATTGCCTACTGGATCTGAACGAGAGAGAGAGAGAGAGGACACCGTGGTCCGATTCAATTTTTTTGATAGCGTGGAGTAATTTTCACAGGCCGCCCATTTAGGAGGGAAGCATGTGAACCATTTTCGGTCGATAACCGGAGTCCCCGGCAAACTTAACAGATGCGGCCGGGTTTCTGGCCTGCTTGTTTTATTGAAAGGGGTGCTATCTGGAAAAATTATTTTTTAAGTAGTGTATTCTAATCTAAATTTTTTAGCGGATTTGGATTTGAACTCGAGTAATACTAGCTATCTATTTTTCTCTCCAATATCCTTCCCGCGAGCCTCAGGTCAAACCGGCGGGTGAGAAATATCCATCTCCTTTTCACCCCTACTTACAATTGATTATCGTGGTGCATACACCTGTGCTCCCAGGCAGAATCAACGAGATTTTTGTCCAATTTTTCATTTTGTGTTTCTCCCTACCATGTTCAGAATCAATTTTGAGCTCTGAAAATTTTGTATCACTAGTGCAGGTGACCCCATCACTGATGGTTCGAAAAGCCCATCGGTTCCGAACCGGTACTAAACTTGGAGCACTCATGAGAGAGGCTTACCAGTGCCGGGCAAACGATGTGTGCCCCCGAGCCAAAAAAAAAAAGGAGGCCGACTCGACGCATCGGCTCCATTCGAGCCGATGTGTCTAGTCGGCCTCCCGAGATTCCTATCCTTTCCCCTAATCCCCATCCACACAGATCAACAGATCAAGAACAAATCAGACTCAACAGATCAAGAACAATCACATCACATCACAGATCAAAATTCTTCCACCATTGCCATATTACACATTCGGACTCAACAGATCAAGAACAAATCGAACTCACCAGCCATTGCCCGTGTCCACTGCCGTGCTCATGCCCGGGGCTGCTAGAAGAGGGAGGAAGGAGGGGGGCGCTGCCGCTCAGGCCCGCGCCCGTGCCAACCACTGCCGGAAGAGGGGAGGGAGGAGGATGTCGCCGCCGCCCAGGCCGCCCACGCCTGTGCCCGTGCCCACTGCTGCCGACACTAGAAGAGGGGGAGGGAGGAGGGGGCCGCCGCCGCTCGGGACCACTCCCGTGCCCACCGCTGCAAGAGGAGGGTGAGGGAGAGGAGGCCACCGCTGCCCGTGCCTAGCCAGGAGGAGCGGCAGTGGCGGCGGATCTGTTGGTCAGCCCCGCCGGGAGAGAGCAAGAAGAGACAGAGAGAGCGAGGGGAGGGAGAGATGGAGAGAGAGGAGGCGTAGAGACCGTGAGGCGTCGGTCCTCGGCTCCTCCTTGTGGTTCAATCACATTAGTGCCGGGCTATTCCAAAACCAGGTACTGATGTCCCACTTGTCAGTATCAGTTTTTTTAATAAATCGGTACTTATATTATTAGTGTCAGGTTTTTTAATGAACCGACATTGATGATGCAGTGTCATAAGAGTATCTCCAGCAATAGACCCTATTTTAAAGCCCTCAAAGGTTAAATAGGGGCTCTCCCATTTTCTTTAGACCTCAAAAATACTCCGAACTCTAGTAGCAGTCCCCATTTCTCAGCCCCTATTTCCTCTTTTTTTTTTCTATTGTATTTCAGCATAAACTATATTATACTATTGCATTTATTCATTTGTACTCATATATATAAAGCTAGCAGGGGGGCAGCAGTAGGGGCCGGAGCGCGGGAATCGAGCGCGGCGGGGAGCGGCGGCCGGCGGGCGAGCGTGGCTAGAGGCGACGGCCGGCGGGGGAGCGCGGCAGGGGGCGGTGGCCAAGCACGACGGGGGGGCGGTGGCCGGCGGGCGAGCGCGGCGAGCGAGTGGGGCGGGAGGCGACGGCCGGCGGGCGAGCGTGGCGGGGGGCGGTGGCCAAGCACGGCGGGGGGGGGGGGCGGTGGCCGGCGGGCGAGTGGGGCGGGTGGCGACGGCCGGCGGGCGAGCGCGGCGGGGGGCGGTAGCCAAGCACGGCGGGGGGCGGTGGCCGGCGGGCGAGCGCGGCGGGCGAGTAGGGCGGGAGGCGACGGCCGGCGGGCGAGCGCGGCGGGGGGCGGTGGCCAAGCACGACGTGGGGGCGGTGGCCGGCGGGCGAGTGGGGCGGGAGGCGACGGCCGGCGGGCGAGCATGGCTGGGGGCGGCGGGCGAGCGTGGCGGGAGGCGGCGGCCGGCTGACGCCGCGCCTAGCCGAGGGCGGCGGCGGCGGTGGCCAATCGAGGTGCGATGATTTTTTTTTCTCTTCGATCTTGCTCTTCCCAGACAGCGCTCTCTTCCGGTGGGTGGATGGGGAATTGTCGTAGGCGCCAAAATAACGTCGATGGGGGCTGTGCTATAGAGCCCCCAGGACTGGGGGCTTGAAAAAAAGATTTGGAGACCTCCTCATTTTGGGGGCCGTAATAAGATCCCTGCTGGATCTAGTTTTTTTTTGTCCCACCACCTAAAAACTGTTTGGGGCTGTGTTTAAGGTCCTTACTGGAGATGCTCTTAGTATTGGTTTTTTCCATAAAGGACATAGGTTGGGTGGGTAGATGGAAAACCCCTTATTAATATCAGGTTTTTTTAACCGACACTGATAGGGTGGTACGATTGTGTAGTCCTCTAAGTAGCGTATAGAGTATTTTTACTCCGGTGCATAAATTAATTAATCCGATGCATTAGCTAGTTTTTTTGTATAGACGTACGTGACAGCAGGGATATATGTGTCGCTTACCGATGGATATGTTGCAAACCGAACCCATGGTTGAAACAAAAACTAGATGATCGGCTCATTGATGACCCGTAAAGTTTTTCTCGGCGCGAAATTGACACACGCATCATGTACACCACTAGCTAACTTATTATTAATAAATAAATAAAATCCTAAAATTGAAATGCAAAAAATTAAAAAAATTATAATTTTGAAAAAGAATATTTCAAAACCATTTTTTAGATCGAACTTTTGGTTACGTCAAGCAGCACTATGTTACTATAAGCACTGGTTAAAAACCATGATATAGAATAAATTTGACAAGCGAGACGATCTAGCGACAACACTTTTAACAAAATGAAAAAAATCTTAAAATTAGAATGCAAAAGTAAAAAAGTAATTTTGAAATAGAATCTTTCAAAATTATTTTTGGATAGTACGTTTGAGCTACATCAGCCAACACTATGTTATATGTTACCATGCGCACTGGTTAAAAGCCATGATGTACCATTAATTTGACATGCGGGTCGATGTAGCGACAATAATTTTAATAATAAGAGTAAGTATAATACAAATGACTTGGCAGTAGTGGATCTACGTACGCAAAATCCTAAGGCAAAAAGAGAGTATAGCTAAGTAGTAGATTTTGTGGCCAAGCCACGTGTGAAAAAGAGGAGCTACAATATTTTGTGGGCCTTTCTTATTGGCTGGTGGATAAATAGTGGTAGATCTAAAGAGAAATAATTATAAGTTGATTTCACAATAAATAGCAACAGATTGTTATAGTATAGGTCGTTAGGTATTGTATTTGGAATAGGTGATATGGACTTAATGAGTATAGTCAACAATTAGCTTTGTTATTATTGTGTTAGTATTGGAATACGGAGACTAACGGAATACCGTTGGAATAATATAATATAGCTTTGATTTCTGGTATCAAGTCTGATATTTAAGTATTAGACCTATATCATTTGAATGATATATCATTGTCAAGTATTTCTATTATTAGTAACTGTGTTTCTAAAAAACTAAAAATAAAAAGTTCAAAAATTAATAAATTTGGAGAGGACGACCTTGGTTGGTTCCTTTGATTGGGAGGCCCCACCCTGCTGACTGCCTCTCTACGAGTAGACACTGCTGGGGCCCACCTTAGCTAATCAGAGCGGCAAACAGTGTTACTTTTTTTGTCGTACGCACAGTAACTGACACAGCTGTAGCTGCTGCCACTGTGCTGGACTCCTCCCTACATATACCGGCCGGCCGGCCCCCCCACCTGCCGGCCTCATCGTCCTCGATCTCGCCGATCGAACCCGGCCATTGCACGGTGGATCTCCGGCCGGCTGGCCGGCAGCAGAACGTACGGACTAGAACTCGTCGATCGATCCATGGCGGGCGTGTGGGTGTTCAAGGATGGCATCGTCTGGCGCGTGGAGAACCCCGGCAACGACGACGGCGGATCATCGTCGTCGCCGGGGGACGGCGGGCGGCGGAAGGTGCTGGTGCACGTGCCGAGCGGCGAGACGGTGACGTCGTACGAGGTGCTGGAGCGGCGGCTGCGGGAGCTCGGGTGGGAGAGGTACCTCACCGACCCGTGCCTTCTGCAGTTCCACCAGCGCTCCACCGTGCACCTCATCTCCGTCCCCCGCGACTTTTCCAAGTTCAAGCTCGTCCACATGTACGACATCGTTGTCAAGACCCGCAATGTCTTCGAGGTCCGCGACGCCGCCTCCGCCGCGCCGACGAGCTAGCTGATCCGATGATCCATCGATGATCAGACAGCCACATCAGTCCACAGCTTAATTGCCTGCTGTAAGTGTACGAAGTATATATACATGTGATCGATTACATGGATCGACGTAGACACTACACACATGATTCGATTAATTGGTCGAGCATGCGCTGTGAGTGACTACAGACCTAGCTTTGATTTGGGGTTTTTGCCTGCCAGCGTTGCAGCTTTTGGATTGGATGTTGCGCTGGTGAGGGCTATATATAGCTTGGCTTTTGGGGTATATATATGTTTCTGCATATAAATAATGAATTGATAGAGTATATATACATGTGTATACATACATATATGTACATGCATAATACACATACATAGGGCAGGGTGCAGAGATCAGAAGGGGATTCCCGATGCCCTACTCTGAACACTGTCTCTTTTTACTGCTGAATTTGGAATAATTTGGATTGTCTCAATTCAAATTATGTCCCAATTTTTCTCATCTGATTTGATGAACGACATTTTAGGTATTGTGATTATCGTTTGAAAAATCATTAATTGTGTTGATCGGCTCTTTGCTTATGGCCAATGTTATGTGCAGCTTACAATTAGGAGGCCCATGTCTTCTGTATGTGTTCAATTGTTAGTCTAACAGAAGAATAGTCTAAATCTGTTCATATGTAGGTCAGCTTAAATTTGTGGGAAATTATATATATATATATATATATATATATATATATATATATATATATATATATATATATATGTGTGTGTGTGTGTGTGTGTGTGTGTGTGTGTGTGTGACACCCGTTTGGGGCCTTACGATGTTCGGGTCTCAAGATTTAAAATACACGAATTTTGTTTATTTTTTTATTTCTAGGTATATACCCAGGTGTATACCTTTCAGCAAAACATTTGAAATTCAAAATTATTTCATCATCCCATATCACATACCTAGTTAATTATATGTTTGGATGACACACACTTAGAATCAAAATTTAAGCAAAAAAGACACGCATAAGTTTAAATTTAGTTCAAACTTGTTTGAACTAGCTAGTAAACAAGATAATGTTCATACCTAAAAAGTTTTAAAAATTTTTATACTCATTTAAATTAGGTATATATATACTCTATTTGAATCTTGAGGCACGGGCACCATGGTGCACCAAGAATGTGTGTGTTAAATTAAGGACACTAACCAAGAAAACAACCATCCATGGCTTAAAGTGATCTCAAAGTTCTTCATGATTTGGCTTAAAGTCATAAACCATTATTTGTTTGTGTTAATCCCTAATTGTTCATAAGCTTAAATTGTTGAAGATTAATCTGTATTGGTTCTAAATCAAGAATCATTAAGAACTTACCTTTAAACTCTAATTTTTCTCAAATTAAAATAGTTAGAGATGACAAAAATAACAGTTTAACGGTGCTAAATCAAAAACTGTTAAAGATATATACCTCAAATATCTAATGGTCCTTGATTTAGTTTCCAACGATACTTGATTTAGAACGGTTAGAGAATAGAATGGTCAAATGGAATACTCGTCCTGTCATAGTGAATGAAAAGTCATTGCCTTGATGGTGGGTGTTGAGAAGCTCCCACTATCATAGAATAGCGCATTGGTACCTTCATATGCCTTGAGATCTCGAGTTTGATTCCTATTATCTCCATATGTGCAAAAAATATTGTGTAACTTGTCATCATCTTTAGAGTCGTTCCTGGCAATTAATGGGGCCAAATGGGTTTTCTTTAATCTACTTTTTGTTTGTGGAGTACAATAATCTTGAACGGTTCATGAATATATATATATATATATATATATATATATATATACACACACACACACACAGTTTGCTTTCACAACCTGAGATTAGTGAATCACTAACAGTTCAAAACAGGTAGAGACCTGGAATCTCTGCCCAAATTGTTAATTTCTAACAATTCCTTGAACCATTAAGAGATCTTTGCGAACCATTTGATATATAATAGGCTTTGTGTACCTGTGGAACCGCAGTGTTGAGCATCATTAATCATTTTGTAAGCAAATTAACACTGTTGTTTAAAAAAAGTATGAAACTACAATTCGGTCGAGTGCTAACAAAAGTCGAAACTATATGACATGCATATATGTGTGCCTTGTACTCTTGTCATGCATTACTTGTACTAAAGTTTTTACCTAATCCTAGATATGTGCATCAAGATCTCAACAGAATACCAACATATGTTTTATACCCCACAATAAAGCCACACCTGACAAATTTATCTTCATGTCAAGTTGGCAACAACGATATGTGTTATGTCCTACGTTTAAAGTAGGAACTGCAGGTGAATGGCTAGCAGTACTGCAGAAGCTATCTGGGGACCAAAGCTCAAAACATATTTTGTTTCTAGTTTTCACATATACATTAATTTCTCTGGGGATATTTTAATCTTGACATAATTTTTTTAAAAAATACGACATTCCAGGTGACTTTTTAGTACATTTTCTAAAACATCATGAGAATTTAATATTCCTGTCTTGGAACTTCACAGTAACATGAAAGTCAAAATAGGACGCAGAACTGAGAAAGAGTTAATTGGTTTAATATATATACATATCTACACACACACATGCACCACCAACTAGAGCAAAAAATAGTTTCCTTGTGTTTTGAATGATTTTCATAATTGATGAGAAAAATCCATAACTAATAGTTGCAGTCTCTTGTACATGCATGTTAGTAAACTACTGTTTTTCCAAATTAGTTAGCTAGTTCTTTTTTTTATCACGTACTAATCGGCATGCAGAAAAGATGGGGAAGAACTCGCCCGAATGTCAAGCTTATCCCATTATCACAAGGACTGATTCATTGAGTTCCCAACTTTAATTCTCTTCCACGCAGCTTAGTTCGTCAATTTGATGCTGCCTGAGTGCTAGTTAGTGTCTCTTGTAGAAAATATTCACTGTCCAGACAAAACACAACAAAAGTGACACGGCCTAAAACCAGTGGCGGAGGACAGAAAAGAATTGAGGTGTGGTGTATTCCATTGTAATAATTAAAATTTTATATCTACATTATTAGAATATTTATGAAACAACTAATCCTTTTGTATAAATATCTAGTAGCAGTAATTATCATGATCAAAACAGAAAAATACAAAGAAGAAAAAAGGATTTTAGTCTTGCTAACCCAAGAGTAATTGATACTGATGAAAAAATCAAGGCATGGCAAGTGCCCATCCGTGCCATACTGAGTCCTCCGCCACTGCCTGAAACTGCCCAGCTAGCTACGGGCATGGCCTAGGGTTCCGCGTTAATTTTACTGGTGTGGACGGTAACTTTTGCTAGTAAATACTGGCTGGAATTTCCAGTTGAGATTCTGAACTGGAGTTAGGAGTTTAAACTGAAAAAATCTGACATAAGGAATCTGGACTATTGAAACAACAAACTCAATAATTGTTGAGCTATGTAGGGTGTGGACCAGCGAGCATCCAATGGCATACAATGTTCTCATCAGCTATATTTCATGTAAATATTTTGGAAATAAATGTGTGGACAGGATTCACATTCTCGTAAATATTCGTGGCCTCCGTCTACAGTGCTTAGAAAGTGCTTTACCATTCCAGGTCCATTGTCCCAATCAAGCTAGCCAGTCATATGTTTCTGCATCAATGATTCCAAATTTAGGCCATTAATCAACACTTTTTTCAATCCTGGTTGCTGTCGGTGTGGAAACACCTATAGTAGGGATCCGGAGGAACCCCTTTGTGAGTTTGACCGGGGAAATGAATGTGTTTTGATCGGTGGTAGGTTGTTGCTAGGGTAAATGAGAAGCAAGGAATTATACAGGTTCAGACCACCCAGAGATGTAATACCCTACTCTCATGTTGTGTTTTTGGTTCTTGGAGATCTTTTTCCTCCCAAGAATGTTTTACAAAACTTAGGCTATGAATCTTTTGATCTCTCCCCCTCCTCGTGTGGCCTTGGCTCTCCCCTTACAATCTCTGGGGGAAACCATAGTGGCTACACAGTCTGAATTAGAGAATTAGGTATGCTATTTCTTGCCTTGTGCAGGATGGTAGGCCCAGCCGCTCTTCCTTCCGAGGCCCTCCTCAAGCTGGTAAGAAGTGGAACAATAGTGGTTGGCCACGCATTTGGCGTGGCCGTTCAAAGCTTGCGAAGGAAGACTGGGCTCGTCCCGCTGAGTGTGGGACCGCCTGCTTGCTTCTCGTCGAAGGACTAGGGGTTGGGCGAGACGGAGTAGGTGGCGTGGTTGTTCATGCCGCCTGCCATCTGACACCCCTTGTCAGAAAAAGGGCAATGATGGCCTAGGGCGTGGGATATAGAGCCATCTTGTCACACATGCCTCATGCCAGGTAGATATGTGTCCTGTCCCCCTTAATAGGCGAGGCACGGAGAGATCAAAGCGAGGAGACGGGCTCCATCACATCGTCATTAATGCCCCTGCCCCCACACGCTCCTCAAGCTGTCTGGGAGGAGTCGAGCTCAAGGGCCAAGTGAGGTGGCACCTTGAGCTTGCTAAAGCCCGGAGCCAATGAGGCGCCCCGAGCTTATCCCACAGGGGCGCGAGCTCGGATCCATGCTGGAAAAGTCCCCTGTGCAACCTCATCAAGATCGAGGGAGGCCCACGCCAGCGTGGTAACGCGGCTTTAGGCTACCCTGTGTCGCCAGTGATGGGGACCTTGGTTCCCATTTCACCACAGTAGCCCCCGGCCTCAACTCCGGGCAATGGCCAAACTGAGGCCGGAGATGAGACCTACCTCCGTGGTGACACAACCCTATTGCAGCGCTGAGCCACTTTGGGGGCCTCCTTGGGTGGTTTCGTAGTTGGCCGGCTGGCACCAGGGCAGACCGCGTTGCGTGCACGCATGCAAGTAACGCGGGAAATGAAACAGCGGCTATCACTTTGTTTCCCTACCCTGTCGCGCACGTTTTTAGGGATATGGAATGATTGGCTGCGCGAGTCGAGGAGGTGCTCCCTTGATTAGTGCACGAGTAGGCGAATGGGCGGAGTGGATGAGGCAGCCTATAAAAAAAAGGGGGGAAGGGCCGTGGCTACGCCGCCCTTCCGTGCCTGCTTTCTTGGCTGTTGATCTCCTTCCGTCTTCCGCTTCCCCTTAACTTTTGTAGCTCATGCCATCCAGCTCCCAGGCATGCCAAGGGCGAACCGCACCCGCCGCACTGTGAGTAGCGGCGCTCTGCCGCCCTCCCGCCTCCACGACGAGGCGGGGGTGACAAGGATCCGCCCGCTGCTACCAAACCCCACCGCCAGAGGAGCGATGACAGTGAGGCTGGCATCTCTCGGCCCGCTCCAAACGGGCCGAGGGAAATAATCTTCTTTTTGTCGTATGCGTCGGCCAGATTTGTACCGCCGTCCTCGGCGTTCTTCCTACAAGTGCTGGAGACATAAGGCATTCGGTTGGCACATCTGGTGCCTAACGCAGTGGTCACCCTCGCCGTTTTCGCGCACCTGTGCATAATGTTCGTGGGGGTGGCACTGTTGGTGGCGTTATTCTAGCGCTTCTTCCAGCTCCGATCAGCCGGGAAGAAGAAGGGCTCTGATGATGGGGAGACCGTGGATTTCTGCGTCTTTTGTCCTCAGGATGGCACCAAGCCCACGTACATCGAGTCAAATCTACGCCTAAAGTGGGACGAATGCAGTGAGGACTGGGTGTAACACCGATCGGGGTGGAACCTCATGGACGCCTGCTCTTCCCCAGTCGGCTTGCACGTCCTGCGCCGTCCTAGGTGGACGCCCCGAGGAGGATCGCACCACTACGATCGGTGATGCGCTAGATTGCCCAGCTGTGAGAGAGGGATGACCTCCACGATGGTGATATGCAACTCTGTGGCAGATAGCGGCTGGTGCCGCTGTAGAGAGGCTCCTGTCCAGCGTGGCTCTACACTAGTGATCACGACGCTACTAGGACGCATGTGGGCGCAAGCCACAATTGAGGGCAAGCGGAGCTGGCGTACATGCTGATGATGGTTATTGGCTTTGACGAAGTCTCTGCCAACGAGCTGCCCAGGGAGGACCTGACACTTTGCGATGACCCAGGGAGGGTGGCGCTACAAGCGATCCTCCCCAAGTGTGATGCCAAGGGCATCCTAAAGCACGCGTCCGGGAGGGCCCTCGGGCCGATGCGAATCCTAGGAGTCGACGATGATGAGGCCTGCCAAGACAGTGGTGTAGCTCGGGCCCAGGGGCCGGCGCTGGAGGGGGTGCTACCGACCCCTGGGACTCGAGAAGGGCAGGCAAGTGCCCTCGGAGCCTGAGTCCCTCAAAGTTGCTCCGTCCGCAGTCACCTCCGTCGCCGCCTCGGGTCGCCGCGCCACAGTGCATGGCGCACAACGCCGAGGCTAGCGGGTCAAGCCGGCCGCATGATGGGGAGGTCTCCAGAGGCCTAGGGCTAGGAGCAGGAGAGACCGGCCCCAAGACATGGCCCGTGCTGGGGGAGGAGGACGACCGCAAGGAAGAAGAAGAAAACGACACCGATGCCAGAGAGGCGCCCATTCGCAGGCTCGCCGTGGGGCTTTACTAGTTCCAAGCCTAGGTAAAACCCTCACGACTCTCTTGATTTGCGTGGTTCCATGCTCGTCTCTTCGTCTTTGGATTTGTTTCGGTTCTGCCTCCCCCCTCCTCATTTTACTCCGCATGCCCTTGGCAGCCCAAGGAGGCAGGCCTCGCCCTAATTCCAAGGGCCCCGAGTTTTCTCAGGGTCAGAGAGGCTGAGGCAGTAGCGGCGCTGCCGGAGGCCAACCTACCCCCTAGGAGGGGGCAACCCTAGGTCCCCGCCGCAACCAAGAGGAATGGTCGAACCGGGGGGCAAGATCATGGCTCGAGTCATTGAGTCAACACGTCCTTGACCTCGCCATTCCTACAACGGGAGCACGTGCCGTGGCTCGAGGCCTTGAGGCGGGGGGCCTGGGCGTCCTTCCCGGTGTCACTGAACTGTGCCCGGGACCTGGTGGAGGAGCTCCGAGAGGCCAACCTTGCTGGGTGGGCAGAGCTCGATGAGATGTGCTCCACCCTGGTTGCAGCGGAGGTCCACCTCTAGGAGGGGCACCAATAGTTGGAGGCGCTCGTCCGCACTGTCAAGGCGGTTTAGGACTACGACATGGCTGAGGTGGAGCATGAACACTCCGCCCTGTACGCGGAAGGCATCAAGGGCATCGCTGTAAGGGAGGAGGCCACGAAAGCCTTGAGGGAACTCGAGGGCCAATGGGAGGCCCTCACGGTCCTCAAGATGCGAGTAGAGGAGAGCGAGCTGGAGCTCGCACGCTGCGAGGCAGCAGTGACCGAGCAGGAAGAGGCCGCCACACAGTGCGAGGGCATCCCCACAGGCTAGGCTAAGGGCGGGGCGCTAGTCGTATGAGGACGTGCACAGGTGCGAGTAGCAACTGGTGCTCTGGGGCGTGGAGCTATGCGAATCCACCGCCGCGCTGGACTTCTGTGCCGAGGCGGTTGAGAAGGCTAAATCCAGCCTAGCTGTGTGGGAGGAGGCCATCGTCAAGGCTAAGACGCAAGTGGCTGACCAAGGAGCGAACTCTGCCTACCGAGTGCGAGTCCGAGAACTGGCTCGCAACTCCGAGTGGAAGACGGCGGCCTTGCAGGCTGAGGCCATGGCTGCTGAGATCCAGCGGCTAACTGATCGGGCCGCTGCGGCGGAGCGTGCAACAGGGATGTGAGGACCGAGCACGCCGCTACCTGCCAGATGATGGCCGACGTGATGGCCAGGGTCCAGCGCTCAATGTTTGCCGTTGGGCTCGACCCGGGGACGGTGGACAAGCACACTGGCACTCTGGGACATTATGTCCTAGACTTTTCCAATACGGCGGACCTCTTCAAGGAACTCCAAGCTAGTGTTCGTGAGGTGGCCATTAAAGAGCGGCGCGAGCTGGCCCAGTTCGTCGCCTATAAATAGCGTGGGGGGAAGCGGCATGTTTCCCAACCCACTTGTTTTTCTTCACTCCTTAGACGCTTCATTCGCCAATTTCTTCTCCTTCCGCTATAGCTCAAGCCCCCCTGCCCCTCATCATGCTTTGCGCAGCATGAGCCTAGCCAAGAAGCTCTTGAGCAATGGCAGCTGGAAATGTTTCTTGTCAATGAACGGGTGAGCATGGCCTGCCGGTATGCGAGTTAGAGGCGCTTCTTATGGCAATACCGATGGCATCGGTGATTCCAACTTCATGCCGGAGGTGGCGCAGCAGTAAGCAGCGGGGATGTATTGATGCATCACCCTGCAGCTGCTCTTGCACCTTCTCAGCTCTGACATCCTCCCATGGGCGGCACTTCGTGGGCCTGACCCACCTTGTCGCACTCCAGCGGTGGCTCCTGTGGTGCCACCGGGGACAGCGGGGACTCCAACTTCATGTCGGAGCCCAAACCCATATCCCTGCTCAGCCGCAAATGCGCTGCTGCTCCTTGGCCAACGTCTGCCCGGGCTTGTAGCCTGCGGTGCGCACGCGACAGCCCTACGCCGCTGCCTGAGACATCAAACCCACAGCCTGGTGAGGCTGTTCTTCTCTGGCGGGGGCCCCAGCGGATGGAGCAGCTACCAGGGAGTGGCACGTCATGGGGCAGGGGAAATCGGCACGGGGCACGCCTTGTTCCCATTCCACTGCCTTCCCACCGGTGAACAGTGCGCGTGGGACGAAGATGATGCAGTCGTTGGGGGGAGCCAGCCTGGCAATGGCCCGCGCGATGGCACAGGGGCGTCATGCCTCAGCCTGTAGCTGGGATTGTGACGCCAAGCTTCGTCGTGCACAGAAGCAACCGCATGCCTCCTTGCCTTCTCCGTACTAGAGACATCCTAGAGAAGCTTGACTTGTGTTCGCCAGCTCGCTATATTTGTTTGATGGGAACCGAAATAACATAGCTACCATACCTGCTCGTGACTAAGCAAGGTTTGTTGCTATAGTCTCTATTCTATTCCCTTTGGTAGGATGGTGCTTTGTTCGGGCCCAAAGGCAACGCCTGAATAGGTTCCGTCGACTTAGTATTTTATCTTCTCTTTCGAGCTTTTGGGCGAGTACACCAGCGTTTTTACTTGAGGGGCATAAGGAGTAGCCTCGAGAACATGGTACTTGAGCCTGAAGGTCTTCGAAGTCGCCATAGAGATACCTCTGGGCCCATCCACACCCGGCCCGGGTAGGGGTGGAAACGAACCGAGCCCAGCTTGGCTCGGCTCGGCTCGTGAAGGCTCGCTAGTATATGGGCTTGGCTTGGTTCGGCTTGGTTAGAAAAAGAGCTAAAACATGGGCTTGGTTCGGCTCGTTTCCAGGCTCGAGCCTGCTAATAGGATGACCAAATTTATTCACTGGCTAAAAAACCACCTACTTGTACTGCTTTGTTGGTTGGCTCCCTGGCATGTGGATTGGACCAACTCCAGAAGCCCTTTCCTTCGGCTGCCCACCATTAGACGGACACGGGAGTTGGGCTTGGTTGGGCTGCTAGCCTGCTATGCCTACGCTAATGGGCCACCGAGTTAGGCTTGGTTTGGCTCGCGAGCCAGCTTTGGGGCTTGGCTCGATTTGCAAACGAGCTAATCGCGGGCTTAGGGTTGGCTTGTTTGGAATTCGAGCTGAACTGATGTAACGCCCAGAAATCGCCACCGGAAATTTCTGACATTAATGTTGTAATAATCCTGCCAGGAAGCCAGGTAGCACAACCAATTGCCATACCGAGTGTTTACAAAACAGAGTAAACTGTAAATTACATAAATGCAGCGGAAAAAAGGTAAAACGGAGTCTATAAATGCATCTGGCAAGCAGTCCGCATTCATCCCCCACAGCCTTCGACGGCGGAGCCAGCCTATTCCTAGGATGATCTTCATCTGCGGTCTTCCAACACTGAGGAGGGGAAAATTGAGCAAGGCTGAGTACCACCACATACTCAACAAATTCACCCCCACAATATGCAATATGCACCGGGTACAAGATGGAGATAGGGTTTATTTGCGGAAAAGCAGTTTGCGAAAGAAGTAGTTCGCAAACATTGAAAAGTTGATTTAATTAACAATATTAATTCACCACTGATTAACGTTCACACTTAACCAGGCCACCCATTCCCAACTGATTGACGCTAACCAGTCAACCAGTCTCCACTGATGAACGCTACACGTTCACGCTCCAGAACTCCGGGTACCGTTAACCACGTTACCGGACTCCCCTGATTAACGCTACACCACGTTAACTAGTCACCACCGGACAACGTAACGCTACCGAACTTTCCCGACAACGCTAAACCACGTTGACCAGGCCGCGCTGATGGAAAGTTACACCACGACCACAAGGCGAAACTGACTGAGAGTTAAACCACACTCACCAGTCTCCCGCCGACTAGCGTTACACCACGCTACTCGGTCACCCGGTCGCCTTCAATCAGCCGACCGACACACACCTTCCACAATACCAGTTTGTAAAACAGATTAGTATCTAGGGTGAGACTAATCACGGTGAGTCTTGGCCAATGTGCCCATGTAACGCGGGGGCTATTCGAATAGTTTTACTCTAGAAAAAAGTAACGCTAAGTCTGTATCCCACAAATGACACAGCCCCAGCCCTCGTGGCCGTATGACCTTGCACGATGTCTCGGTGCGAGGCGTGTGACAGGTACCGTTCAACGCAGTACCTCCTAACCATCCCACCACGCTGAGGTTGCACCTGCCGACAGGGGCGCAGCATATTTGGCCAGGCTAACACCCCCTTGGCGCACGGTGAATGCGGCAATCGCAGTTCGGGATGCCGATCAACCCCTACCCCGGGACCGACTCACCCTCCATCACGCCCCCTCCTTCTTCGGTGCCTAGGGAGAGAGAGAAGAACGCTGTCATAAGCGCCAGCCGTTGCCCCTGCTTGTGGCAAGTACGGGAGTTGCGCAAAGTGTGTCCGCGCGAACCGGTCTTAATTGCCATGGGTGTGACAAGAAACCATACACCCACGAGCCCACCATTTAGTCAAAATTTAAGGAATTAACAACAACCTATCCATGGTTCCCATTTTTCGACATTGAGTCGAATCATATAAAAGACATTATTTAATACCCAGGTGAGCTATGTTGCTAAGCATGGCTAAGCATCCTAGGGATCATATTCTATCATTATTATTACCCAGGTGACAAGATTTAGTTATCAAGACTAATTAAGGCTGAAACCTAACATTGTATAGGCAATACGCAATGCCACAGAAAATTATTGAAATAATGCAGTTATTTGCGTAAACAAAGCGAATTTAATGAAAAATGGGTACGAATTGATCAAAGTATCAGTGCGACTTGCCTTGCTCCGGCTCAAGGTATTCGGCTACGATCTCGGAAATACGCAGGAGAATTACCGGCGTCGGATTGTACAACAAACAGTGCATAAACAATTAAAAAACAGTACATGGGGGTCAACAAACATGGGCTGAAAGTATTTTTAATGGATTCTTGGCACATTTTTTTTCTGGACTTTATGAATTGAAATGGACTTAATCAGAGTTCGCATGAAATAGTTATGATTTTATTGCAGTTGTACTGCTATTTTCAGAGTGAATATATAATTAACCAGTGATTTAATGCGCATTAACCGATTATGACGTCACCAACCAGACTGGGAAGCCGGCGCCGTACCTCCACAGGCGGCTCCACTAGCCAGTGGCGTGCGAGAGCAGGCGCACGGCCGGATTGCCAAGTCACCGGCGAGAGCGGGCGCACCACGCGGGCGACGCGAGCGGGCCCCCGATTGCCACCGGCAGATCGGACGGCCCCGGGAGCGGCGGCCGAAGCCAGCCGTCCGAGCGGGAGGGCGGCGGCGCGCACGCGACCCGATGGTCGACGAACCTGAAGCTTTAAGGTGACCACCCGCAGCCGCGGCAGACGACCACACGGAGGGGCGGAAAGAACGGGAAAACGGAGGGGGTTCGTCACTCGAGGGCGCTTGACGCGAGCCGCAGCGATGGCGGAGGAGACGACAGTGGCAACGAAAAAGTGCGGCGGCGGCTCGGGACACGTCGGCGACGGAGCTCCGACGGCGGGGAACGGGCGACGGAGGCGGCTGCCGAGGTGTCCCTGGAGGATGAGGACGGACGGAGGAGTTAGAGTGGAGCAATGGAGAACACGGCGCGGCAGGAAACATCGGCGGAAAGGAGGCGGAGGCCGATCCCACCGTGCGCGTGCGGCGAGGCGGTCCAGGCGAGCTTCGGCTTCCACGGAGTGGCGGCGAGATGCGGCGCGGCGACGGCGGTCAGCGTGCAGTGCAGGGTGGCGGAGTGCCTGGCGGCGATCCGGAACGGCGGCCGAGGCGGCGAAAAACGGTGGAGCTGGAATTCGGTGCGCGGTGGCGACGGGTTCTGAGGGCACTGGAAAGCTCGGCGTGTTGGGGAAAAGATGGAGGAGAGGGTGGAGATGGTTATATACAGTCGGCCGGGAGAGAAATCGAGGCGAACGGCTCCAATCGTGCACGGGAGAGTGACGGACGGCGTGGGCATCGTGCGCGTGGTTCACGGGAGAGAGGGGACGTGGACGCCGAGAACTCGGGGGAGTGGGGCGGACTCGGTCCGCGACCGTTTGAACGAGTAGCGAGTGGGAGGATGAGGAGGAGGCGCCGGATCGGACGGCCCCGGGGAGTTTCCCTCCGCCATCGGACGGAGGGACAAACGATGACTGCTGACAGGCGGGCCGGCCTGTCAGCGGAGAGGTGGGCGCGGCGCGAGCACGAGAGAGCGCGGGCGCGGGCAAGGGAGAGGGCACGGGCACAGGTGCGGGCGCGGGCGCAGGGCGAGGGCGCGAGCGCGCGGGCACGAGGGCGAGGGCGCGAGGAGCGGGGCGCGGGCGGCAACAGGAGCGGGCCAGCGGCACCGAGGGAGAAAAAGAGAAAGGAAAGAAAAGATTTCCAGGACGATGTAATTCCGATAAGCGTATTTGATTTATTAAAATAGTTCCGGGCTCTGTAAATTCCACTAAAAATCCAGTTAATGTATTTTGGCACAGAGAATACAAGAAAATATTCCGGGCCACGACAATTTATTATCTTTGCATTTTACACATCAATTAATTTCTCTAGCCATTTTAAAATTCCTTTTCTTAGGTATTTTCTCCGTAAAGTTCTGTGTGGCTAAACTCAGGGTGTGACAAACTACCCCCGTTAACAGAATCTCGTCCCGAGATTCGGAGGCGCTGGCGAAAAGGTGAGGATGGGCGGACTTCAGTTCGTGCTTCTCGCTCCAGGTGGCTTCTTCCTCTGAATGGTGACTCCACTGTACCTTGCAGAATCTGATTACCCGGCTCCTGGTGTTTCTTTCACTGATCTCCAGGATCCGTATTGGCTTCTCCACATAGGTGAGGTCTTCCTGGATCTCGATCTGTTCCGGATCTGCCTGTTCTGCTGGTCATCCTCAGCAGACACTTCTTCAGTTGTGACACGTGGAACCACATCGTGTATGCCAGTCATTGAAGCTGGGAAGGCTCAACTGATATGCCACTTCACCTTTACGGGCTAACACTGGGTAGGGTCCACGAAACGTGGTGCTAGCTTCCCTTTGGTTTGGAACTGTGTACTCCGCGGAGTGGGGTGACGCGAAGGTACACGTAGTCTCCTTCCTCGAAGCTTAAGTCTCGTCGTCGGTTATACGCATAACTCTTCTGTCTGGATGAGCCGTCTTTAAACGCTCTCAGTATTATGGCTACCTTCTCTTCTGCTCTTTGAGTGCGTCGGTTCCGAATACCTGAACGTTCACCTGTCTGATCCCAGAAAAGGGTGTGCGGCACTTCCTGCCATACAGAGCTTCAAACGGTGCATCTGCAAGCTGGCCTGGTAGCTGTTGTTGTACGAGAACTCTGCGTAGGGTAAGCTCTTATCCCATGTTCCTCCGAAGTCAGTGCAAAGCTCTCAGCATGTCCTCCAATATCTGATTGACTCTTTCAGTCTGACCACTGTTTGCGATGATATGCCGTGCTGAAGTTCAGTCGCGGTTCCAACTCTTCTTGTAAAACTTCTGCCAAAACTTTGGAGTGAACTGGCTACCACGATCAGAAATGATCTTCTTGGGTACTCCATGTAAACACATTATAAACACATTTTTTTTTTTTTGTTTTTATTTTTTTGTTTTTTTTTTTTTTGTTTTTTTTTTTTTTTTTTTTTTTTTTTTTTTTTTTTTTTTTTTTTTTTTTTTTCTTTCTTTTTTTTTTTTTTTTTTCATTTTATTTTTTTTTTTTATTTTGATTTTTTTTTTTTTTTTTTTTTTTTGTTTTTTTTTTTTTTTTTTTTTCTTTTGTTTTTTTCTTTTTGTTTTTGTTTTTTTTCCCTCATATCTTTTTTTTTTTTTCTTTGTTTTGGTTTTTTTTTTTTTTTGTTCTTTTTTTTTGTATTTGTTTTTTTTTTTTTTTTTTTTTTCATCTTTGTTTCTTTTTTTTTTTTTTTTTTTTTTTTTTTTTTTTTTGTTTTTTTATTTTTTTTTTTTTTTTTTTTTTTTGTCTTTTTTTTTTTTTTTTTCCTTTTTTTTGTTTTTTTTTTTTTTTTCTTTTTTATTTCTTTTTTTTTTTTTTTTTTTTTTTTTATTTTTTTTTTTTTTCGTTTTTGTTTGCTTACCCGAGTACGTGGTATGCACGGGATGAAAATGCGCAACTTTGGTGAGTCGATCACGATCACCCAGATTGAGTCATACCCCGATGACGTCCGGGCAACCCGGTGATAAATCCATCGCCGATCTCTTCCCACTTCCACTCAAAACCTTGATGGCTGTAGCAGTCCTACAGGCCGTTTGGTTCTGCCTTGACTCGCTGACACACATCACAAAGTGCCACAAACTCGGGCGATTTCCCTTCTCATGCTGGCCCACCAAAACTTGGTTCTAAGGTTTGGTACATCTTGGTGCTTCCTGATGAATGGAGTACTGCGTCTCATGGGCTTCCCGGAGTATTAGGTCCTTGAGTTCTTTATCTCTGGAACGCACAAACGTTCCCCCATCCATACCGTCCCGTTCTCATCTTCCGTAAAACCTTGAGCTTTTCCGACTCTCATGTTCTTCTTAAGTTCTTCGACTTTGGATCATTCACTGTGCCTTGCGGACTTGATCAAAAGCGTGGGTTGAGCCTCTAGGGCTGCACGAATCCATGTTCAACAATGCCCAGATTCAAGCATTCAAACTCCTGCTGTATTCTTGCACATTGCCTCTGCCTGAGCGGTGTTGCAGTAACTTTTCCTGCTCAAGGCGTCTGCCACGACGTTGGCTTTCCTGGATGGTAATGTATCCCCACATCTATAGTCCTTTAATCAGGGTCAGCTCACCTTCTCTGGCGGAGGTTCAAATCAGGCTGGGTGAAGATGTAACTTCAAGCTCTTGTGGTCCGTATAAATCTCACTACGGATTACCAATGAGGTAGTGCGCCAAATTTTCAAAGCATGGACCACTGCGGCAATTTCTAGGTCGTGTGTTGGGTAATTGCTCTCATGGGGGCGTAAACTGACGCGATGCATAGGGCTACAACCCTGCCTTCTTGCATCACACGCACCCTAGCCTTGGCGGATGCATCACAGTATACTTGGAAATCCTTCTTGGGATCAGTAAGATCAAAAACCGGTGCTGAAAACAACTTCTTCTGAGTTTTCAAAGCTGTGATTGTAGTCAGGGGCCAGACCAAACTTACATCCTTCTTCAGTAGCTAAGCATAGGTCTGGCAATCTTCGAGAAGTTCTCGATGAACCGGGCGGTAGTAATCCGCAAGTCCAAGAAAACTCCTTACCTGTGGTCACTGTCTTAGGCGTTTCCAATTGGTGACAGATTCCACGTTCGTTGGATCCACGGCAACTCCTTGAGCGTGATGATGTGTCCGAGGAATTGCACTTCTCTTAACCAGAAGTCGCATTTGCTGAACTTGGTGTACAACTGGTGTTCTCTCAACTTTTCCAAAAACCAAACGAAGAGGTTGTTCATGCTCTTCCGTTGACTTTGAGTAGATCAAGATGTCGTCGATGAACACTACCACAAACTTGTCCAGGACTCCATGAATACCTTGTTCATCAGATTCATGAAAAAGGCGGGTGCATTGGGTCAGTCCAAAGGACATAACAGTGCACTCATACAACCCATACCGCGTGGTGAAGGCTGTCTTTGGTATATCCTCCTCTCGAATTCTAAGTTGATGATAGCCTGATCGCAGGTCTATCTTGGAGAAGACGGTGGCACCCTCCAATTGATCGAACAGATCATCAATTCTCGGCAAAGGGTAACTTGTTCTTGATGGTGACATCGTTTAGTGCGCGGTAGTCCACGCACATCCGTTTTGTCTGTCTTTCTTTTCCACAAAGATGACTGGTGCTCCCCAAGGTGATGTGCTTGGTCGGATGTAACCCTTCTGTAGCAGGTCGTCGACTTGCTTCTTGACTTCGGCATCTCATTCGGTGCCATTCTGTAAGGCTCTTGTATATTGGCGCTGTTCCAGGTGCCAGATCAATCCTGAATTCAATTTCCCTTTTTGGTGGCATCCCTGGTAGGTCCTCTGGGAACACATCCTGGTATTCCTTACTATTGTAATATCCTGTATTTTCCTTTCTGGCTTTGTTCCACTTTCTGGTGGTTGCTCTGCTGCGACCTGATTCAGCTTGCTTCCCGATGCAACGGCACGGGTGACTTGAAGATCACCACTTTTCCTTCCGGGCTGGTCACCGTTACGGTGCGGTCCGCACAGTCGATCACCCCTTTGTGTCGGGTCAACCAATCCATCCTAGGATGACATCTAGGTCTTTGGATTCCAAGAGGATAAGATTGGCTAGAAAAGGTGATCCTTGGATTTCTAGGCTCACTGAAGGGCTATAGTGAGCAGTTACCATTCGGCCTCCCAGGCGTATAGAACCCTCAGGGGGATTTTAAGTTCCACTACCTTTATCCCATGTGTCCCACAAATTTCTTGGATATAAAAGAATGTGTTGCACCAGAATCAAAAAGTACAGTAGCAGGTTGAGTTCACGAGAAACGTACCCAATACCACTTCCGGTGCGGCCTGTGCCTCTTCGGCGGAGACATGGTTGACACGTCCTTTACCACCTGTTGATTGGCGTTGGGTGCTGGGGAGCTGCAGGTCTGGATCCATTCGCCTCGGCTTCGGACACTTGTCGGCGAAGTGGCCCGGTTCATTGCAGTTGTAGCAGACGTAGCTCTTGCCCCCGGTATCCTTCCGTGGCTGACTCTGCTGTGTTGGTGCCATTGGTGGGCGCGGAGTGGACTGACTGTTGTACTGCCCGCTGTTGCTGTTGCTTCCAGAGTGCCCCGGGTAGAACGGGCGTTGTTGACGGACGATCATGGTGGCTGGTCCACCATGCGGGCCCATCATCATTCGTGGTCGCTGAAGCTGTCCTTGTTGAGTCCGGAACTGGGCTGCCTTCCTCTTGCGATCCACCTTGTTGTGCTGGCTCTCCTGGCGGATAGCTTTATCCACAGCTTCTCGAAGTCTGGGTAGTCGCTAGAGAGGAGCTGATTGGTCAGCTCGTCGTTCAATCCATCCAAAAACTTCTCCTGTCTTTCCGCATCGGTGCGGACCTCTTCTGGCGCGTAGCGCTAGACGGTTGAACTCGTGGAGGTATTCGGTAACCGTCCTATTCCCTTGGACCAGGTCCTTGAATTCTCTTTTCTTTTGTGCCACAATTCCCGCGGAATCTGCGACTTCCGGAAATTGTAGCAGAATTCGGCCAAGTGACCTCTGTGGTAGCGGTGCGGGTCACCAGGAAATTGTCCACCAAGCCGATGCGGGACCTTGGAGTTGGTGAGTAGCAAAAGCGACCTTCTCTTGGTCGGTGCACTGGAGGAGGTTGAGCTTCTTCTCGATGGCCAACAACCAGTCGTTGGCATCAATGGGGTTGGGGGAGCTGGAGAAAGTTGGCGGCCTGACCTCAGGAACTCTGGCAGCTTGGATTGAGGGGCAATGGCCGGATTCTGTGGTTGCTGGTGTTGCTGCTGCTGGTTGTTCTGCTACATCTGTTGCATCATCAGAGCCATCATCTGGTTTTGGTTGGCCAAAACCTGCGCCAAGGTGGGGTTCTCCGGTAGTGGCGGTGGCACATGGTTAGGTACTCCTTGATCCTGAGGTGCTCCTTCTCGCTGGTTGGTGGCGCTAGTGTCACTGGCAGCACGGGCTCCACTCCTTGTGTTCACCATCTGAAGGGGAGAGCAGAGGGAGGGGAGGAGAAAAACAGGTGGCTCAGAAACAGGGGTGATAATTAAGTGATTGAATTAAATAACTGAACTTCTTGTTGGAAACATAGGAAAAACAGTTCAACTCCTAATTACGGCGGACATACCACAACAGACGGCATGCCACCACTAACCCCAAACAAACAAACATTCCTAACATTACAACTAAACAGGAAATCAAACTAAGAAAACGGCAAAGCTAAGGGTGGCGCGTCTAATGCTCCGAGCGGCTTCGACGGTCATCCGAGTCGTATCCGGCTCCTGCTCGTCTCCGGCCTCGTCGTCTGTGCGGCTCCTGGATCCGCCACATAATCCACACTCCCGTGGGCCGAAGAACTGGCCTCGCTGCGAGTGCGAGACCCGCTGAAGGAGCTGCTGTCGTCCGTCGAAGTGAAACCTCCATGGATGCTGGTGCCTCCTTGAGAGCCATCGCCATCAGACGATGCACTGATCCATCCACCCGTCGGTGCTGGTACTGGAGCAGGTGCAGGCACTGGAGCTGGTGCTGGAGCTGGTGCTGGAGCTGGTGCCGGTGGGGGTGGTGGTGCGTGAGGCCCGTTCCTGGGAGCCAATTGAACACGCACCGGAGGAAGGGTCCTCTTCCTCGGAGTCAGCCGGGTCCTGGCTCCACCGGGTGGCGGCTGTCCCTTAAGCTCTGCGACCTCCTTCTTCAGGCGGTCGACCTGGTTCTGGAGTCCCATGATAGTCATCCTGTTGGCGTCCTCCCGGTCATGAGCTGCACGCACCCAGTTGGCGTGCATGTAGTCCATAGCCATCATCGCCTGCCTCATGTGAACAATGGTAGTGTCGTTCTCATTGTCTGCCCGCTGGAAATAACTGTATTCTTGGTCGGGCGTCCGGTAGGGGAGGTAGCGGTAAGAAGTGGTGCGGAGAGTAGAGTGATGCTTCCGGCGCAGCTCTCCAAGCAGGCGGAAAGCAGCCTCCTGACAGGCGTGATTGAAGGTACGCCCGCCAACCTCTTCCTCCATGGCAGGCAGGAGGTACATCTCGCCAGGTAACTCCACACGAACCCAGTGTGGTAGCTCACCCTCCAAGGGCTCCACTGCTGTGTATTCTGGGGCACGGCTGTACCCCAAGGTGAAGCTCATCATCCGCAGTTCTTCCACGTAGCCACCCATGTCGGTACAACGCTGGTTGGGGAGGTTGTCCATCTATAGAAGACAAGGAGGGGAATCAATGTATGCTCAGATCCAAACAAGTAAACAATAAATAATTTGGAAACAACAACGATTTTATGCAGTAAATAGTTTTGTAAGTAAATTTGGAACCAACAAAATACCATTGCGAAACCACATAAGATTCACATAATAATTTCGACACAAATAAAGAGATTTTATGCATGCTGTAAATCAAACATTTCCCAAGAATAACCAATGTTTTCCCAAAATTTGGACACTATGTCAATCCTTGAAACAAAATTTAACTCCAGGTTTGACTCAAATTTTCCATCACATAAACGGCCAAGATTTTACCCCAACTTGAAAATAGATTCCCACTTTCCCAAAATAACTCCAACTGTAAGAAGCATATGCAAATGGGAATTTCAGAGGGCTCTTAGGGTTTCCATTTGGCTGGTCCTACGGTCAAGCTCGGCTCTGATACCAACTTGTAACGCCCAGAAATTCGCACCGAAATTCTGAACATTAATGTGTAATAAATCCCTGCCCAGGAAAGCCAGGGTACACAAACCAAGTTGCCATACAGAGTGTCTTACAAACAGAGTAAACTGTAAATTACATAAATGCAGCGGAAAAAAGGTAAAACGGAGTCTATAAACATCTGGCCAAGCAGCCGATTCCATTCCCACAGGCACCTTGACGGCGGAGCCAGCCTATTCCTCAGGATGATCTTCATCTGACGCGTCCTCCAACACTGGGGGGAAAATTGGAGCAAGGCTGAGTACCACCCACAGTACTCAACAAATCACACCCACAAATATGCATATGCACCGGGTACAAAGATGGGATAGGGTTTATTTGCGGAAAAGCAGTTGCAAAAGGGAGTAGTTCGCAAACATTGAAAAGTTGATTTAATTAACAATATTAATTCACCACTGATTAACGTTACACCACGTTAACCAGGCCCAACCATTCCCAACTGATTGACGCTAAACCACGTCAACCAGTCTCCACTGATGAACGCTACAACCACGTTCACCAGACACCTCCGGGTACCGTTACACCACGTTACCCGGACTCCACTGATTAACGCTACACCACGTTAACTAGTCACCACCGGACAACGTAACACGCTGACCAGCTTTTCCGACCAACGCTAAACCACGTTGACCCAGGCCGCGCTGATGGAAGTTACCACGACCACCAGGCGAAACTGATGAGAGTTAAACCACACTCACCAGTCTCCACCGACTAGCGTTACACCACGCTAACCGGTCACCCCCGGTCAGCTCAACCACGCCAACCGGACACACCTTCCACAACACCAGTTTGATAAAACCAGATTAATTATCTAGGGTGAGACTAATCACGGTGAGTCTTGGCCAATGTGCCCATTACCGCGGGCGCGGCTATTCGAATAGTTTTACTCTGATCAGAGGTGTACAACTGTACCCACAAGACACAGCCCCCACACACGTTCCCGTGTGCCAGTACATCACCACGATGTCCCGTGCGAGGCTGTGACAGACCGTTCACGCAACCCCTCCCTAACCATCCACACCACGCTGAGGTTGCACCTGCCGACAGGGCACGCCATATTGGCCAGGCTACCCCCCTTGCGCCACGGTGAATCCGGCAGCCGATCAACCCTACCCCGGGCCGACCCAACTCATCACGCCCACCCTCTTCTTCGGTGCCTAGGAGAGGGAGAAGAAACGCTTCAAGCCCAGCCGTTGCCACGCTGGCTTGTGGCAAGTACGGGAAGTTGCCCAAGTGGTTCCCGCGAACCGGTCCTTAATTGCCATGGGTGTGACAAGCAAACCATACACCCACAGCCCACCATTTAGGTCAAAATTTTAGGAATTTAACAACAACCTATCCATGGTTCCATTTTTCCGACATTGAGTCGAATCATATAAAAAGACATTATTTAATACCCAGGTGAGCTATGTTGCTAAGCATGGCTAAGCATCCTAGGGATCATATTCTACTCATATTATTACCCAGGTGACAAGAATTTAGTTATCAAGACTAAGGCTGAAACCTAACATTGTATAGGCAATACCAATCCACATGAATTATTGAAATAATGCAGTTTATTTGCGTAAACAAAGCAATTTAATGAAAAATGGGTACGAATTGATCAAAGTATCAGTGCGACTTGCCTTGCTCCGGCTCAAGGTATTCGGCTACGATCTCGAAATACGCAGGAGAATTACCGGCGTCGGATTGTACAACAAACAGTGCATAAACAATTAAAAACAGTACATGGGGGTCAACAAACATGGGCTGAAAGTATTTTTAATGGATTCTTGGCATTTTTCTGGATTTAATGAAATTTGAATGGACTTAATCAGAGTTCGCATGAAATAGTTATGATTTATTGAAGTTTACTGCTATTTTCAGAGTGAATATAATTAACCAGTGATTTAATGCGCATTAACCGATTAATGACGTCACCAGACTGGGAAGCCGGCGCCGACAGGCGGGCTCCACCAGCCAGTGGCGTGCGAGAGGCAGGCGCACGGCGGACCAAGTCCACCGCGGCCGAGAGCGGGCGCACCACGCGGGCGAGCGAGCGGCGCCCCGATCTGCCACCCGGCAGATCGGACGGCCCGGGGAGCGGCGGCCGAAGCCAGCCGTCCCGAGCGGGAGGCGGCGGCGCGCACGCGACCCGATGGTCGACGACGGCGACCACCCGGCGCGGCGACGACCACACGGAGGGGCGGAAATGAACGGGAAAACGGAGGGGGTTCTCACCGGCGGCTCGCGACGGCGAGCGACGGCGCGAAGACGACAGTGGCAACGAAAAGGCGGCGGCGGCCTCGGGACGACGTCGGCGACGGAGCTCCGACGGCGGGGAACGGGCGAGAGGCGGCTGCCGAGGTGTCCTGGAGGATGAGGAGGACGGGAGAGGAGTTAGAGTGGAGAATGGAGAATGGAGACACGGCGCGGCAGGAAACATCGGCCGGAAAGGAGGCGGAAGGCCGATACCCACCGTGCGCGCGGGCGAGGCGGTCCGGCGAGCTTCGGCTTCCACGGAGTGGCGGCCGAGATGCGGCGCGGCGCGGCGGAGGTGCAGGCGGTGGCGGAGTGGCCTGGCGGCGTCCGGAACGGCGGCGAGCGGCGGCCGGAGGCGGCGAAAAACGGTGGAGCTCAGGTGCGCGGTGGCGACGGGGTTCTGGGGCACTGGAAAGCTCGGCGTGTTGGGGAAAAGATGGAGGAGAGGGTGGAGATGGTTTATATACAGTCGGCCGGGAGAGATCGAGGCCGAACGGCTCCAATCGTGCACGGGAGAGTGGACGGTGGCGTGGGCATCGTGCGCGTGGTTCACGGGAGAGGGACGTGGACGCCGGAGAACTCGGGGGAGTGGGGCGGACTCGGTCCGCGACCGTTTGAACGAGTGCGAGTGCGGGAGGATGAGGAGGACGGCGCCGGATCGGACGGCCCCGGGGAGTTTCCCCTCCGCCCGATTCGGACGGAGGAGAACGATGATGCTGACAGGCGGGCCCGGCCTGTCAGCGGGAGGAGCGTGGGCGCGGGCGCGAGCACGAGAGAGCGCGGGGCGCGGGCAAGGGAGAGGGCACGGGCACAGGGTGCGGGGCGCGGGCGCAGGGCGAGGGCGCGAGCGCGCGGGCACGAGGGCGAGGGCGCGAGGAGCGAGGGCGCGGGCGGCACAGGAGCGGGCCAGCGGCCCCGAGGGAGAAAAAGAGAAAGGAAGAAAGAAAAAGATTTCCAGGACGATGTTAATTCCGATAAGCGTATTTGATTTATTAAAAATAGTTCCGGCGCTCTGTAAATTCCACTAAAAATCCAGTTAATGTATTTTGGCACAGAGAATACAAGAAAAATATTCCCGGCCACGACAATTTATTATCTTGTATTTTACACCATCAATTAATTTCTCTAGCCATTTTAAAATTCCTTTTCTTAGGTATTTTCTCCGGTAAAGTTTCTGTGTGGCTAAACTCAGGGTGTGACAACTGAGCCTGGCAAGCTTGAGCCGAGTCCGAGCTTTTTGGCCACCCTTACGCCCAGGCAAGCTCGAAGCGACGGTGGGCACCTACGAGCCCGCCCACGCCGGGGCAGACCCCTAGTGCCCCTGGGTCGAGGAAGCACTCGTTCGGGTAGTATGTACCCAAGCGCACGACTTCTTGGACCCAAGGCCTTGAGGCAATAGCGGGCATCCATGATCTCGCCCTGACATTTCCCCATCTTGCACGAGGACGTAACATCTTGAGGGCCACCAGACTTGGCGCATGGTAGCGTGGTCCTGCATAACACCAAGTGTAGACATCTGGTCACGGGGGTTGTCCCCAAGCATGCTATTGGCGAGTGGCCATCGCTTTACTCGTTGCCCCTTGGGATACAGATCTTAGCAACACGAGGGGGTGACTGGGTAGCTTACCGCTCCTAGGCCTTCGTGGTGCTCGAGGTGGATCGGGCCAGGCTGAACACCATTGCCCGTCACCAGGATTGGAACCTTCGGGACATTGGCGATGCACGGGGCACTGTCCACCGGGCCAAACACCATACCCAGCACTAAGAGGCAAACTTCCCCAGTCACTCGAACGTTTTGTACGGACCATCTCCCATTTATATTTGGGAAGCAAATGAGCACAGCCTCACGTGGTAAGATGTTCCAGCGAGCGCATGAAGATAAAAAACTCCCGAGAACTAGTAACTTAACCAGAAAAAACAGGGGAATGTGTGGACCTTTGCGATATTCGTCTATTCGGCTAGCGGGTAATGGAGCAGTCCAGCCCCCGGGCCCGTGTGCGGACGATCCATCGCCAATGCCCTGGTCATTCCTCTGACCCCTAAAAGTGCATCTAGGCCTCTAAGTGGGTTTTGGTGAGTTGAATAACAAAACGATTAAAAGACTAACTTATTTGCTAAGTGTTGAGCAGGAATTTATTCTTATGATTATATCATGATATTATTGGACCATAAGAATATACTTTTATTGATGACTCATATTAATATATGCAAGCAAGTGTGAGATCCCATGAAGCAAATTGTGACTAACAACAAGCAAGTGTTGTTATTGAAAGAGACATGGTGATATGCATATCGGATGGTCTCTTTAGTGAAAAAGCTTGTTGGCCAACTTGGGATATTTGATTAAAAGGAAATTTGTAATTTCTTTTAACTTGGTCCTAGCTAGTGCACAAATCAAGAGACATGGTTTCATGCATTGTTGATGGTCTCATATTTGGATAGCATTGGACAAATCATAGTACATGGAATTTATTGAGTATTTATTGTTGATGTGAAGCACAGCTTAGCTTAAAGTCGACAAGAGTGTGTGAAGATGTCAAGCAAAGGGACAAGTAACGAGGGATTAAGTAAGGGGAAACCAAGTGACGACTTGGGACTAGTAACCCATGCTAGGGTGAAGTGAACGTGTGCTTGGAGTTCACCTCGAGTCTTATCTAGCGAAGCAATGCAAAACATCAAATCATTGTTGGATCTTTTGATGAAGTGGCTTATGGATGGATGATGGTATGTTGATCATATTTGTTGAAAGATCCTAAGTCACTAGCTCAAGATGGATATGCTCAGTGGTTGTTCAATGTTGAAAGACCTCAAGTTGAGAATGATCAAGTATTGGCATGTTAAAGACATATAAGCTCAAGTGGATGAAATATTGTAAATGTTAAACTTGAGTATAGAAATGCCATACTATCAAGAGGGATGCAACATTGACTGTATGGAAACACCAAAAGTGCTCATAGGTCAACCCATCTGAGAGAGCATTGAGAGTTAACTTGAGTGTGCTGACCAGAGCAAAACCGGTCTGGCTGGTTTTGCAAACCGGCCTGGCCGGTTTTCTCTAAGTCAGCCCCTAACGGCTAGTTGGGTTGAAAAACCAGCCTGGCCGGTTTTGTAAACCGGCCTGACCGGTTTCCCCCCGACAGTAACGGCTAGTTTTTGGTGAGTGGGTATTTATACCCTTTGGCCCTCTCTCTTGAGGGCTGCTGGTTGATTCTGGTTCTTGCACGTTCCAAAGGCTTTCTAACACCAGCAAGGCTCTCCCCAACCTCTCTTTGTGAGATAGGCTTGATTTGGTTGAAATTCTTGAGTTGGGTTGAGAGAGAGTTTTAGTGTGAGCTTTAGAGAGAAATCCATAGTCTTGAGCACTTGAAGGTGAAGTCTCGCAACTCGTGAAGTATTTGTTACTCTTGGAGGTGAAGCCTCCTAGACGGCTAGGCGTCGCCGGTGAGCTCCCAAGTTTGTGGTGAGCCATGGATGGTTTGTGCAGGTTTGATCTTGCCTCCGGAAGGGAAAAGATCACTATAGTGGAATCGAGGACATAGCTTGACCTTGGGGTCACCAAAAGCTTCCTCAACGGAGACGTAGGGTTCATGGTGGTGAATCCGAACTTCGGGAAACAAACTCCTTGTGTCTCCACTACAGTTTGTCTCACATTTGATCTCTAGTACATTTACTTTGCTTCCACTCGATCTACTTTGGTGTGCTTGTATTTTGTGCAGGGACTAAGTGGACCTGCTGTGCTACATCAGCAAAGGCACATCTTCAAGTTTGGTTTGTGCTAGAACTCATCGAGGGCGTGTATTCTTCTTGTGTAGGTTCTGTAGTAGCAAACCGGCCTGACCGGTTTGGTAAATCGGCCTGGCCGGTTTTGAGTCAGCTTCCTCTCTGAAACCAGCCTGACCTATTTGGGAAACCGACCTGGCCGATTTTGGTACTGACTTTGGATTAAGTTTTGATAATTGCAGAATTTGCTTATTCACCCCCCTCTAGGCGACATCTCGGTCCTTTCAACCCCTGGGGCGGAATTGATTCCTCTCAGGGAGGACATCCCTTGAGCACGTAACGCAACGTGCCTAGGGCCTCAAGCTGGCTGCGGCCGCATACCGCTTTAGCATCATCCCTGCATGGTTCTGCATGCGAACAAGATAGTTATCTACCCGTGAGGGTTGTCCATCAGCACACTACTAGTGCACGCTCACCGCTTTACCCGGCGCCTCTCGGGCTACAGACCTTAGCAACATGGGGGCGTGACCGGGTGGCTCGTAGCGCTTAGTCCTTTGCGGTGCTCGGGGTGGAGTGGGCCAGGCTGAATATTGCTGCCCGTCACCGAAGTCGGAACTGTCGGGACATAGGCAATGCTCGGGGCATTGTCCACCGGGCCAAGGACTGTGCATTCGGGGTGGAGCTGGCTAGGCCGAACATTGCTGCCCGTCACCGAAGTCGGAATTGTCGGGACATCGACAATGCTCAGGGCGCCTTCCACCGGGCTGAGCACCGTGTCCAGCACTGAGGGACGAGCCAAGTGTGGTTACACAAGCAACGTGCATCAGCTACCGCCCGTTTGTCCTTGGGAAGCGAGTGAGAGGCCTCGCACAATAGGACTTCTTGCGGAAAGACAAGCGGGGGGAAGAGACCTTGGAAAAGCTTGAAAAAAGATCAGCCAGGCAACTACAGCTAGCGACAAAGAGTAACATACTAAAAAGATGTATGGAATGGTAGCCCCCCAGCCAACCTGGGAAAGACAGTGGTCTACCTAGGCTGGGCCGAGTTTGACCTCTACTTACATAGCTTGTCAGGGGTAGAGCTTGCTTCTCGTTGAAGGAATAGGGGCTGGGCGAGATGGAGTAGGTGGCGCGATTGTCCACGTGCCTGCCATCCCATGCCCCTTCTCAGAAAAAGGGCAATGATGGCTTGGGGCGTGGGATACAGAGCTGTCATGTCTCTCACGCCTCATGCCGGGTAGATATGCATCCCATCACGTCGTCATTAATGTTCTTGCCCCCACGCGCTCCTCAAGCCATCTGGGAGGAGCCGAGCTCAGGGGCAGAGTGAGGTGGCACCCCGAGCTTGCTGATGCCTGGAGCCAACAAGGCGCCCCGAGCTTATCCCACAGGGGCATGAGCTCGGATCCACGTTGGGGGACCCCCCTACGCAACCTCGTCATGATTGAGGGCGGCCCAAGCCAGCGCGGTAACGCGGCTTTAGGCCACCCCATGCAATCGGTGATGGGGACTCTGGTTTCCATTTCACCGACAGATACAAACACTTTAATTTCCATCACTCTGTTCCCTTTCTTAATTATATCCTTTTCTTGTAAATAACCTTTTTCCTTTATAATATAATTTTAACTGTTGAGGTCTCCCAACCGCTTTTCAGTAAAAAAAAGTGTACGCCATTTAGGAGGTAGTGCACATGAATCCAAAACGTGCTAATATACCTTATAATAACCTGCAATTACTTACATACTAAAAAGATAATTTGTTTCACTACTACAGAACAACTTAAATATACTGTCTTCTCAATGCCGGTTGGACAAAAACCGGCACTGATAGGGGTTTCCCACCCACCTATCCGTTCACGTGCCCTATACAATCAAGAACCGGCATAGATGAGTACCCATTAGTGCCGGTTCATAGTATGAACAGGCACTGATAGGACAGCTGAAACATCAGTACCGGTTGTTGGAGTAAACCCATACAAATAAAAAGTGAACGGATAAGAGCCGAGCCTATCTCTCCCGACTAGCATAGCCACAGCATTTCCTCTCTCCCTTCCCAGCCACAGCTTTTCCTCTCTCCCCCCCCCCCCCCCCCCCCCTTCTCTTCCCAGCCCGCATCGCATCTTCCCACAGCCCGCATCGCATCTTCCCATAGTCTGGCATGGTGGTGACCCATGTAACATACCAAAATTTCAAATTTCGAAATTTTAACCAAAATAAGCTAATAAAAATCCCTCAAAAGCAAAATCCTGTACTTTCTATACAAAGGAGTAAAATGAGAGGTAGATTTACTAAAGTAAATTTTAAAAATGGGGAAACGCTAAAACTTTTATAGTTAAAATTTTTAATTTATTTAAAGACTTACCCTAGGTCACAATATACAATAATAAAAGAATATAAAGCACAGCTCTGGAATCCATAAAGCAAATTTCCAAAACCTTTTGTAGGTCAAATGAGAATGGAAGTAATTCATCCAAATGGGTATAAGAGGTTTTGACCAAATTAAAATACCTTAGGGTTGGTGCATAAAGATTTTAGGAGTTAATTTACAAGAAACAGAAAATGTAATATAACTAAATATGTATAGATAAAAGTTTGACATAAAAATATGGAGATAAATAAATTTATTACCATTTCATGTGCAGGCTTTCTTTTGAATTGTTTTTGGATCTTAAAGTGCACTTTCATAATAGGGTGCATAAGCATTTGCATAGCCTAAGTAATTTCTAAAAATAATTCGTTTAACCTAAAATCATGGTAAAATTTCTATAAGCACAATACAACCCATTTAGTCTACTATAAATTTTACATGATTTTATCACTTCAATAGCTACCCCAATAAAATCTTCCAAATCAGCAAAACTAGAAGACTAGCAAAAAAAAAACTGCTTAGCTCTTATTTTCACCAAATAAAAATCATAACTATTCAAGCAGTGCCTTTCAACCAAAATGTGTACCAAGATGTACCCTACAACCAAAAAATTTGGCTTTATTTAATTCTCAAGGGAAACACATGAAATGATAAGAGCAAGGCACTGGGAATAAAAGAGACAGCAGAAAACTGTGTTACTAAGCCTATTTCATCTTTTTGCCACAATAAAAATATAAAGCCTGTAGCTTTGTAACTTGACAGGTTAGTAAAATATATATCCATCTACACATGTGAATTTTTCCAACCCTAGGAACCCATTCTAACTCGGTGAAAACGTCAGTGAAACACAGCAGCATACACCACCTTCCACACTAAGCATCTAGAAAGCTTCCCTCTCATTTGTCACTGCCAAGTGGGACCCACTGGACTCCTGGACCCACTTGACAGTCAGAGAAACCACCCAAGCTCACCCACATGCCTAGGAACACTGCCACGCCCTCTCCACGCGTCAGCACTACCCAAAGACACCATGGCCGACCCTCTCCACGTCAAGTTCCACCTTTTCGATTAATAATTTGCCATTAGCAACATCTCCTCGACCTAGTCGTGTTCTCTAGAGAAACCCCAACATTCCACCTCGGGAGAGCTAGCACCAGCATCATCTTCCCCGATGCCGGCAATTGTTCGATCCAAACCGATTCAACTCCGGTGAGCCCTACTCGCTCTCGACCACGAGAACGTCATCACTGTCTCCTAATCGTTCCATTTTTGTACATCTTGCCCTAGGACTCGCTGGTTGGAGTCGCTGCCGTGCACCGTCTCCATTCTACAGAGTGTCGCCACGACGACATCGTTGTTCCGACCACCCCAGGACATCCCGGGCCGAGCCACCTCACCGCAAGCATCGTCTTGATCCCAGCAGACTCTAGACTCAACCAATCGATCCACAACGCAGTGTACTAGGAGATCGATGTCGTCTTCTTTCCCTCCGGTCAAGCTGCCGCCACCACCGATTTGCCCTCTCTAGTGAGCCTCCGCTCGATTCCCCACTCCAGTACCTTCCCTAGAGCTTCACTAGCTCGGTCGATGCCGTATCCCCAGTCATCGTGGACCAAAGTGATCTGACGCCTTCGCTCCGCTTTTTCCACCGCCGCCAAGCTGCCGCCATGCCGTTCTACCTTCAGCACTACCAATCCACCATGCACAACCATTGGGTAAGTTTCCTGGAGCCCTGAGGATACCCGTGCATGCATTAAACTTCGATAGAACACGCTGTATCTTCCTTTCGCCGAACCACCCAAAACCACCGCCACCTTTGCTCACCGTCAACACTGCTCCGGCCACCACTGGACTCTGCACGGCCACCTACTGGTGTGCAAGGACAAGGTATACCTTTTTCCTTTTGGCTACGACTCGAGACACGCCACTGTCACCGCCGATGCTGTCGGGAAGCTCACCGGCCACGCACGCCTCTGCTTTGCCTCGCTGTGCCCTGTTTCTGTCTCACTGCCATGCCATGCGGGCCCATTTGGTAAGAGGCGCCAGGAAGCGATTGGGAGTAGCTTGAAACCTCCAGGGTCTAGAATGAAAGAATTCTTAAACTTACAAGTGGACCCAAGGATCCAAACTTAAATACTAAAAACTATTCGAACTCTTAACGAAGATTACTTGTCACACGTGGTTGGACTGTGGGTTGTATTTCTAGGAAAACCAGTGACTTTTCTGCATTTTGACACTCACTGACCAGTGGACCCATGTATTTAAAATCTGGAAAAATAAAGGAAAATGCTAAATTGCATTATTTGCTCCACTGAAAATTGTGCAAACTTCAAAAACCCATAACTAATTCATTTTAACTCCAAATTGGATGAAACAAGATTTGTTGGAATCACAAAATTATGTACTTTATATCTGTAGATTAAAATATGGAATGACTAATTCTTAATATGCCTCAAAATTTTGATAAAGTATAAATATGTATAAACACTTTAAAAATTTTGTCCACCTCATGTTAACTGCAATTTTGGTAAATCAAAACTTGATAAATTCACAAAATGTTGAACTTTGCTCATGTAAACTAAGATTTGGTTAAATTTGTACAAAAGACACCTTTATACAATTTGGTAATAGATAAATACTTTGATAAATGTATAAAAGGTGTAGTAACTTCTAAAATGCATAGGAAATTCATCTTAACTCCAAATAGCATGAACCCAAGTTTGTTGGCTTCAAAATGTCTTGCTCTATATTTCTGTAAAGAGAAGATTAACTAAAAGTAATACACAAAACACCTTTAGAATTTGTATAATAGATAAATATTTTGTATAAGGAATAAAATGTACAAGAATTTCTAAAAATCATAGAAACTCTAGTTTAACTCTAAATGAAATACACCCAAATGGCAGTAGGTTTACAAGGCATTCTTCTCAAAATATATAAAATGTATTTCATAAAAACTTAGTCCTAAAACGCATATATACTAAAATACACGTATAGGTACCGCAAACAAACCTAAAACCTACAAAACTAATATTTCCAAAATAGGGGTTGATAAAATAGAAATTTCTTCACCAAAATTCATCAAGGACCAGCACCAACCCATAGCATAGGTTCCACACACTTTAAAGTAAATTGGACATTTAATATTATTTTGTAACTAGACGAATTCACGTATAATACTTCCAAATGATATATATATATATATATATATATATATATATATATATATATATATATATATATATATATATATATATATATATAAATACTAAATTAGAAATTCTTTCACCATATTTCATCTAAAATTATACTCTCTAATACTGTAAATAATAATTTGAAAAAACTACCTCCTAAACTAACCCAAAAATCTATATAGGGTAAAAATATCGTATTTCAACCAAAGAACTTGTAAAAATCCATAACTCCCAAATAAAAGAGGTAAAATAGAAATTCTTTCACCTAAATTCCATTTAGATCAGTAGCAACCTACTGTATAAACCTCATGCATATTAGAGCATTTTAGATTTTTCGTATTATTTGTTATTTATTCGATTGTACGTTAAGTTCTTTTCTAGAGGACGAGTTCGAAGTCGGGAAGGGAGTAAAGTAAAGGTTGCTCTAGGTATTCAAGAGTAAGGCAAGTATTCTCCCCTTCTCCTTGAACAAGTTGAATCCTATGTTTTAGGGAATGAAATGTGTTATTTATGAAATTGCATACGTATTTATAACTATTGGTATTTAAAATGTGGGAAATGGTAGCTATACCCAACTTGTTGCATGATCTACTTTGATAATTTTGAATTCCCTGTTGGTTGTAATCCTAGGAGTGTTTTGAGTACTTTACTTGTACTCATACAGGCTTATTATTGCTTATTTAAATGCAAATTGCTTAGCTATGCTTAGAATTATGCTGAAATAGATTGTGATCACTTTATAAACGAGATTTTGGGAATTTCATAACTTCTAGACAGAGGTGAAGCCTCTAGTTATTTGTGAACTAAAATAATGAAAAATGAGATTTTAGACTTGGACGGCAAGTGGTGTGCATATGGAGTAGTTGCACACCGATAGGGGAGTGTTCGCCTGAGTCGATTAAGGACTGAACTCTATGTCACCCTCTATTGTTTACAGTGCAACCACATGTGTTGGTATGGGACAATCTTAGCCTATTAAGTTGTTTATGCGTCTAACCTTGCATTCGGGAGACGGTTGTAGTATAAACTACTCTTGGCGATGGTTTATAGGAGCTACCCATGTGCGTGTGTTAAAATTGTTTTTTGAGACCAGAATCATCCCAGTGTGCGTGTGTTATGTAAGTAGGTTGTTTCTCTACTTACAGCATGGAGCTGTCCAATATAACGGTGAGTGCCACGTGGGTTGTTTCTCCACGGCGTCTCGGTGTTTGGCTAACCACCGGGATGGCACTAAGAATCTAGACTTAGTGTGGGGTTTCCGCTCATCATGCTCATGCAAGGTTAGACAAGTAAACAATGAAACGGCTTCGCTATGACCTCTAGACCGCATTTAATATGTAGAGTGTAGTGGTACCGATAGTACCGGATAAACTAGAGAATTCACATCATGTGGGTAAAGTTGTACAAACTCTGCAGAGTCAAAACTAATTGGTTAGTCGTGCTCACGGTCATGAGTGACATACTGATGTGTCATGAGTATAGTTTTATAATTTATAACTGTGTTTATAAAATTGGGATATGGATTGGTGATTTTGATGATTATGATGACTTGTTGCCGGGGAGGGTAACAAGTATGGTACTTATATTATGCTGATCACCTTCTTTATGTACTATATATGTTTTATTGCTTTACCAAATACCGTTGCAAATGTTTGTAAACAAAAATTAGCTTTATGCAAACATAAGACTACAAATAGCCTTTCCTTGATTTAGAACTTGCATGTAGTGATATAGGATTGTCCTTGCCAGTACATTATTTCGGTAATGTATTGATTCTTGTTTGTATTATTGTTGCTTAACTTGTTGTAGGTTGAGTGCTATAGGAATTCGTTGCTTCTTCAGGATAGATTCTTTAAGGGGTTTACCCCTAGTTGGTTGCCTGTGGTATGGGTAGACAAGCTTCCGCTGGATCATAATATTTGGCCGACTAGTCTATGTAACTCTGAGCTTGTAGATTTAGTTTATTTACTTATTCACCTATTTATTCTATACTATTGCTAGAGATGAACGTGTGAGACTAGTACTTTTCCTTGGAGCTAGTCAAATACAACTATGAGCTTGAAATAATTGAGATATTTGCTTAATAGCTAGTGTGGATCGAGTCCTATGTGATATGTAGTCGCTTGGTAGCCACCATCGTGTGGTTTGACGGGCATATCTCGGGAAGGACTAGCAAAAACTATTCTGTTGAGTATCTCATTTATTTCAGGTTCGGCGCTATGAGGTTGTAACGTAATTGTGGTTCGGACGTCAGGTCAGCTTTGAGGTGTGGTGGTTACTGCTTTTATTTGATTTTATTTAAGACCCCACCACTCCAAGAGTTAGCGTTGACGTGGCGAGCTGTAAACTGCGGTACAAGTCTTGGAGTGTCCTCACAACCCAGGCGGTGGAGCCCCGCCCACCCGCAGCGGCAGCCCCAACAGCGGCAGCGGCGGGTGTGGGGTGGCGCAGAAGCTAGCGCAAGCGGTGACGATGGAGCACGTGCTGCTGGCACTGCACGAGACAGAGGCGGAGCGGGAGGATCCGTGCCATCTTCGGCTTCTTTGATGCCTCCGAGCGGGGGCCACTTCGACCACGTGCAGATCGAGGCAGGCCTCGTGGTGCTCCACTAGCCGCCAGAGGGCACCGGTGCCGGTGGGAAGAGGGACTACGCACGGGAGCTGCTCCGCACCTACGACCGCGACCGTGACGGCCGCGTCGGCTACAACGACTTCCACTGGTACATGGACGACAAGGAGCTAGAGCAGCGGCCGCAGCGGCGGGTGAGCAGCACATCGGCGACCTCCAGTAAGCAGCATTAGGATTTGTTCTTATTTTTCTTTACTGATTTGTATTGGTCCACTCGAAGCTCGGCTCGATTCGATCCGGCTTGCTTTTTTTTTACTTGTTAAATAACATCAGTACCTCTTATTAGTGCCCCTAAAAATATGCCAGTTTCAAAACTGGCACTGTTACCTCTTTAGAACTGACACTGAAGCCTATTTCTGTGGTAATGTTTATGCATGAGAATGGTAACAATGACATTAAAAAGGAAAAAATAGTGAATAAGTGTTGTGGAGTCCTATGTATAGTCAAAGAAAAGTTGAGCTACAAATTGATGGTATCGATAAATTTTTTTGAAGCAAGGTTGATTATAATAAATATGAGAGACAATTACATCCTTACTGTTAAAAAAAACACTAGACCTACCAACAAAGAAAAAAGACATCTTGGAACACTGCAAGAAATACAAGCAAATCCATTCGCATGAACAATCTGAATGACAAACCCTAATCTATCTAACAAATTAAAACTCGTAAGAATTTATTTAAAATAAACCCTAAAGACTTACTTATAAAAGACGAGAGACGGTCTCCTTCCCTCTCGCCACCGACAAGAACGCCCCAGCGGACGAGGGCCGGTGGAGGAGCGTCAGGAGAACGCTCGCGGGTCGTCGCCTGTCTTCGACTCCCGAGAGGAGTAGGGGCTGCATCACCTAATTTTTAACTCAATTGGTATTGATAAGATGTTGATATGATTGGTGGCTACAAAGTAGTGTTTGCGACGCGGAGTATTAGTGAGTTGGACTTTTCTAGTACGACTTGACTATGTTGTTAAGATTTGATGATTTTTAATGATTTATGTACATTGCCTACACTCTGTTTACGCTAATTTAAGTGAAGTTACCAATAATTGACTTGGGCTCATATAAGGGTTTATTGGTTTGTTCATGTGCAAATGTTACTTATATAACCAATGGAGTGTGGTTAGGGATGGGCGCGGATGGACCCGTGAAAAAACCGTGGCTAGTTGATTTTAAAAATAAAACTTAGTTAATTTGGTTGAATTAGAGCCGGTCACAGATTATCTGCGAGCCAACTCATGCCCATTCGTAAGTGTGGTTGATGGGAATCAGAATTAGACTCAGCGTGGCTTCAAGTTTAGAACGGTCAAGAATGTCATATGAGATGTTTGGGTTAGAGTGTGTGGGGTTTCTTAATTAATAGGATTATATACATTAGAGTCCTAGAAGAAGAAATTTTCATGGCTTTGTAACAGGATGTCATGGGTATAAATATACTAGATGGGGAAGCAAAAGAGGGAAGCACTTCGGAGAAAAAGCTACGGTTTCAGACTTGTGCACTTATTCTATATAAGGTTTATCACATGATTTGAGAGATGTACAAGATGCAGATGAAAACACTTTCATGCAATTAAGACAAACTTCATGCATAAGGAAGTGACTTTTTTCACATTGATCCATTCGAAACCTTGCTAACAATGTAAAATATTTTAATCCTGATTTTAATTTTTAGTAAACAGTAAGGGTTATAAATTTTGACCTAAAACTTTCATCTGAAAAATTATCTTTGTTTATTTGGTGCTAGATAGAGTCTAAGGTCCTGTTCGAATTAGATATTTGGCTAGGTCATTCTTCCGTTTTTCATGAACATGCTTCTTAAACTACTAAACGGTGCGTTTAAAAAAAATCTATATGGAAGTTTCTTTAAAAAATCAAATATATAAATCTAATTTTTAAGTTTGCAATAGCTAATACGTAATTAATTATGTACTAATAACCCACCTAGTTTCACTTGCCGCAATTAGCTTAGCTCAACCAGCTGTTTCGAACGCACCCTAATTCCTTTGATCTAAATTTCGGCCTATCAAAATTGCATGTTAAAAGTTAAGTAATATTTACTGTTGCTGTAATTTGTTAGCCCGATTTCATATTGGTCATCAAACCTGCCTGTGATCACTGTCTCGTGGTCTAATGGGGCCATTAAACCTCGGTAGACTGGTGTTTTTTCAAATATTTATTTTATGCTATTAAAAGTTCACTGGTTTTCTTATATACCATTAAAAATAAATTAATACCTCCGTCCTATAATATTATTACCTATGGAACAGAGAAAATAGTATTCCCTTCTATGCCATGATGATTTTTTTTCATGCCGCCTTATGCCATCCACGTCACCCATCACTACCATGAAGAGAAATCATGTCGAAATTGCCCCTGGGTTCTCTCTCTTCCTTGGCTCCTGACTCTTGTCTCTCCATTCTCTTTTGTTGTGATTCATTGCACCAGCACCAGCATTCCCTGGGATGCTGGGACATTGTCCTCCCTGTGCTACCAACGTCGTCCTCCCGAAATCCCTAATTAGCGAACACACGCGTCCACGATGGGCGTGCGAACACGTTGCGACAAGACCATCGAGTTAGGGTTAGGGTTAGGGTTAGGGTTCGGGGTGTGGTTGAACGGGGGGATTCCCTGGGCTTAGAGGGATGGCCAGAAAGGCGGCGGACCGTGTGTGGGTGGTGGACAAGGGTGGGCGGCGAGACGGCGGTAGTGCCGCCAGAGCCACGGGGTCGAGAGAGGGTGGTGGGCCGATGTTGGTGGCAGGGGAGCTCGTCGTTGGAGTGGTTAGGAGGCAAAGGCGGAGGCAGCGGATCCAGCGGCGTGAGCCACCGAACATGGAGGAGGAGAGACGGGGTGGCGGAATGACGCTGGAGATGGAGGAGGAGAGAAGAGGAGTTAGGTTGGGTAGGGTAGAAGGCGGCCATGGGGAAGGGGGCAGCGCGGCGAGGCGAGGCGGCGGCGGTGCTGCTCGCCATTGGAGGTGGGGAAGGGGGTAGGGGCCGGGGAGGAGGAGGCACGGAGCTGACCTAGATCTCGAGTTTGCCAAAGGAGGGCGAAGAGAGCTCGCTGGAGGAAGGATGGCGGTCACCATCGCCGTCAGCGTCACCATCACCATCGTTGGCGTGGAGCAGCGGCAGCAGCGCCGCATCGTTGAGGAGGTCGTGCATCTCCTTATTGCCTCTAGCGTCTCTTCGTCGAGGAGGATGAGAGGATAAGATGGAGAGCTAGGGAGATAGGCCTTGGGCTAGTGACACATGATGGGTGGCCCGCACATGGGCTTCAGTGTTGTTTACCACTCATGCGTGACTGGGCCGCGCGAATGTTTGCCTATTAGGGGTCCCCTCATCCTCCCCCAACCACTCTCTCTAACTTAAACTGGCCATCATACTTTGCATTTTGCTAGTTTGCCACCTGAACCAGATGTGATATATAGGCAGTCCAATAGTGAAAGGGACTTTCGGTAAGAAAAAACAAGCGACAATTACTTAGCCTCACTAAAATCCTATTAAAAAGACACGTGCGTGTAATATTTGTTGGTACTGTGATTTGAACTCTTGTTGGTAGAGTCATGCACCCACAACACCACCACACAACCTGTGCCCCACCCTCCTCCAAACTAATGTAGCGTGGTTGACATATTGTAAAATCATTGTCATGATTAATATTTTGTGATGAATAATTGGCTTTGCAAATTATTTATTTAACGAAAATTTGTTAAAAAATATAAGTCGATGTTGGCGTGAGTGTGTGTGACTAATGCGGGTTAGGTTGCGATATCTGTGCCCAGAAACGGTTTTTTTGTCTATTTGTGTACAGGTGACTTATGGTCAATCTTGGTCAACAGTAGGATCGTGACAACGCTCAGGGAGGAGCTAAGGTCTAGAATGATCAAGGATGCTAGGTGACGAGATTAGACACAAGGTGGCATATAGTAGATGGATATCGTGTGGGAGGTCTTCGCAACGGGCTTCGCAAATTGGGTGTGCAAGCAGCGAAAAAATCACGAATAAATTTAGAGTAAAATTGGAGAAGGAAATTAGAAAAAATATTTAGCTACATCACTGCGACAGTACTCAACTGGATTGCTACAGTACCCAGACTAGATTGCTGCAGTACTCAGATGTCACTGCTATAGTACTCAGACAGGACTGCTACGGTGCTGGCTACATGTGAGGGAGTCCGAGTTGGTTGTGAAAAGGAGAATTTAATTTGGTAAATTGTAATTAGATTTGGTAATTGAAGGTTTGAGTCCTAGTGGGACCAAGAGTTCTACTCCTACTTTATGTAGGAGGTTTTAAGTATAAATAGATGAGCGGTTGAGACCCTAGAGTAATAACTTTTGGAAGAGAGAAAAGCTAGAGTTTAGTTTTGAGAAAGAGGAGTGTTTTGTATGTGCTTTGTAAACACATCTTGATGCAATAAAGTTAATCTACTTTGAAGAGTATCTTCGGTGTGTATCCTTCTGAATTCTGACGGTTCATCCGACAAGAGCGTGGCGGTGGTTCTACCGGCGGACATACGGCGGTCAGACCGGTGTAACAGAGATGGTCTGACCAGTGCACTCCATCCAGGTTTGAGGGTTTCTTTTATTCTGCAAAAGATTTTGGTTTTTGGTGTTCCTTCTATTCACCCCCCTCTGGTAGGCTTGGTTCTTGTGTTTGATCCTACAAGTGGTATCAGAGTCTTGTTTTCTCTTTTTGATCTTCACCGATCTTGAGATTTTAGCTATGGCTAACGATTTTTAACCAAGCCACATGTTTTTGATGGAGTTGATTTTCAATTTTAGTGCAAAAAGATGCAATCTTATATTATGTCTCAGGGATATGATATTTAGCAAAAAGTTTCTCATCCTTATGAAATCCCTAATGTTATTTCTACAGAAAATAAAATTGAGTTTGAAAATAATTGTAAAGCGCGCAATATGATTTTATGTGAGGTTTCTCGCTCGGATTTTGATCGAATTTCTCATCTTGAAACTACGCATGAGATGTGGAAGGCTCTACGTAATTTTCACGAAGGATCTTCTAACATGAAGGAAATTCGCAGGGATATTTTCAAAAAGGACTATATGAAATTTGAGATGAAATCTGGAGAAGCTCTTAATGATTATTTTGGTCGCTTTAACAAAGTTTTAAGCAATCTTATATCTGTTGATGATTCTTTTAATGTTAACTATCCTCAATTTAAAATTGCAAGACATCTTTTGATTGGATTAGATATGAAAGTTTGGGAGATGAAAGTTACATATATTTAAGAATCTGTTAATATGACAACTCTAACTTTGAAATCTCTTTATACAAAGCTAAAAACCCATGAGTTGAATGTTCTTTCTCGCAAGTCAGATTCAAAAACTATTACCTTAGTTTCTTCATCTGATTCTTCTTTTGATGGCTCTTCATTGAATTTTTTCAATGCTTTAAATGTCATTTCCGATGATCAACACGAGCAATTCTCTGAAGAGGACTTGTCACTATTAACTACCAGGTTTTCTCGAGCTTTGAATAATGTCAAAACCAGGAAAAGAGCTGAACCAATTTGGTGTTTCGGGTGTGGCGAGTTGAACCACATTCGATCTAAATGTCCGAAGCTTAAGAGATCTACAAAGAAAGATGAAGGGGAGAAGCCCAAAGACGTAAAGAAGAAGCAAGCGTTCAAAGGAAAGCAAAGCAAGGAAGATTTCAAGAAGTTCTTTAATCATGTCTATCCTGCTTTTAAACAAGCTGGGGCAAGCAATGCCGATTATGAGAGTGAAGATGGAGGCAATCATTAAGGCAAGAACATCTCAGGGGTTTGCCTCATGGCTCATGAAGGATCAAGTTCAGACAACTGCAATTCTGAGTGCGATAATGATGAGGTATCTACCTTTACTCCTTCTATTGAAACTTGTCAAGAAATGGTAGTTGCTCTTAGTCTTAAAATTCAGAGTTACGAGAAAAAAATTAAGAAAAATGATTTTATTGTTGAATCTCTAAAATCTGAAATTTCTAGACTAAGATCTTTGATTCCTGATGATGATAATTGCAAGTCTTGTGAAATTTTATTCTCTGAAATTTCTACTTTAAGAGATGCAAATACTGCTACATGCTTAAGACTTGAAAATGCTCTCATTAAAAATAAAGAATTAGAATCTAATTTTGCTCTTAGAACTATGCTGTATACTAGAATTTTGGATGAATTACTTTTGACTAAAAAGCTATTGAGTAAATATAAAGTTACTTTTGGTGCAAGTTCTATGTTTAATATTTTGAGTGCTAGAAAACTAAAACAACAAAAAGATATTTCTGTATCTAAAACTTGCTCAACATGTTCTTTAAATGAAATGAAAGTAAAAAGTGCTTTAGATCATGTTGAGTACATGGAGGATATTATGAAAAACCATGAGGTGCTTTCTTGCTTAAAGTGTCGCAAACAAAAATGTGTTTTAGTTGATTACGAAAATTATGCTAATTTGACAAAAGAGGGTTCTTATTTAAAAAGTTCCTTCCAAAGATTTTCTGATGGAAATAAGAAACTAAATATGATTTTGGATCAATCAAAAGTGAGCATACACAACAGACAAATAGGTTTTGATGCACATGCTTATTTTACTAATCATTCATCGAGTATTCTTGATTTTTCTAAAAATGGTGAGATTTTGACAAAACCCGAACCAAAGAAAACGATTTTCAAATCTGCTGGAATTTTGTCGAACCTTTCTACAACTTGTGCAATTGCTGCTGCTTCTTCTTCTTCTTCTTCTTCTTCTAAGGGAAAAACACGTATGAAGTACAATTGCTCTCATTGTGGTAAGGATGGGTATTTGGTTCAGTTTTGTTTTAGACTTGCAAGAAAATAGAAAAAAACAGAGAATGTGAACTTGTAAGGTTGAGGTGACAAATGTCGAGCTTTTCTTCAAGAGGCCCGGTTAGACCACAAGCCCCAGAGAGGTCCAACTAGTGGCCATGGGCAGTTAGACCGCAGGCACATCAGCAATCAGACTGACGGCTGACGATGGTTAGACCGACTTTTCAGCATTGGTCGGATCAGTTTTCGGTAAAGCCCCAAGATAAGTTTTCAGGTAAGTCTGGTACTGATTCTATTTATGCATATACATGTGCTTTGCCTACTGGTTCTATTGGTCGTGTGTTTCAGTGTTGGATTTATAAATTTCTTATTTCTAATCCCAATACAAAGGCCTCGATATCTTCTTATGCATAGGTCTTTTGGCGGCATACTCCCCATGTGCATTAAACGATTGAGACGTCATTGTTTTTAAGGTAACATTGATCTACTTATGAATTGGCAATATAATATCTACTTCTTTATTAGCTTTTTCCTCGCTAGTTATAGAGATAGTAGTTTTTGATAATAATACAAGTGGATATATGTCAATTAATGAGAACCTTGGTGATATCGTTGGCAATTGGTTGTCTTTTTCAAAACCTTTGATATCTTCTCGATTTGCTTTATTTTTACGTCGGGAGGGTTTGGAGGTTGTTTTGAGGAGGAGTTTATGTTTTTTGATGCATTCATGTTTAATTTATTGCATTGCTCTCAATTTGATAATAAAAAAGGAAAAGTGAAGCTTTGTTTTATACCTCTATTATATTCTTGTGCTTACTAGCAATATGAGTGAGATCTTTTGGTCACTAGTTTAGCTTGTGTGCATTTTAATCTTTATGTGAGCCTTTGATGTTGCATTTAAGGGAGATGATGCATAATACTTAAATTCTTTTACTTGAATTAAGTAAATATGCAATATTGACACTAGTGCTGGTTTGGAGGAATTATGCTTATATATATGCTGGCTAAAATTTTCATTCCTCAAATGCTCTAGAGATTCCTCAAGTAAAAAAAAACTTATATGAGAAAAAAATGGATATCAAATCCTTGGAAACAGTATTCACGACAAGGACGTATCCGACGTTAGGAAAATAATGGGTGCCGAATCCTTGAAAACAGTATTCACGATAAGGATGTACCCGAAATAATTAAGAGAATTTTCTTTTGTGCTATTAAAAGGCAAATTGAGCAGAAACTCAGAAATAAAATTTGATGAAAATTCTCTTATAAAGGGCAAGATAATTTGAGAAAGAATGTTTAGTTCAGCTTATCTATGTTTGGGTGTTTTTCTTTCAATCTATGTGCTAGTGATTATGTTGCATTATAACTTGTTAAAATCATGAATTTTTAATGCTGATTTGACCTTGATTGTAATATCATTGATTCATGTTTGGACTATAACTCATACTTTGTTTGCTAGTTGGTCAATTTATCTTCCTTGTCTTGTAACACTTGTCCCTGAGTTGCTGTAGGTACATTTCAAAGCTCCTAGAAAAGAAAAATTCAGAAGAAGAAAAATTAATAAACATTTCATATTTATTGCATTTGTGCTTTTATGGTTTATATTCTCTCTTTTGAAATTCTTGATGAAATCATTGTCAAAGGGGGAGAAATATACAAAATGTATACTTATAGAAAGAGGGAGCTATTTTAGAAAAGGGGAGAATTTGAAATTTTGAAAGTTTTGACAAGTTGATCGATTCTTAAAAAAGTCGATTTTGTGTTTATTTTGTGCTTTTATTACAAATATTGTGAAGAAATTCTTTCTTTTAAAAAGGGGAAGAGTTTTGACACTTCTTGGTTTTTATTTTTCAAAAACATCAATTTATATTTTAGAGATGTTGCCAATGTGTTCATCAAGGGGGAAATTGTAAAATCATTGTCATGATTAATATTTTGTGATAAACAATTGGCTTTGTAAATTATTTATTTAACAAAAATTTGTTAAAAATATAAGTCGATGTTGGCATGAGTGTATGTGACTAACGTGGGTCAGGTTGCGATATCTATGTCCAGAAACGGTTGTTTTGTTTATTTGTGTCCAGGTGACTTGTGGCCAATCTTGATTAATGATAGGATCGTAACTACGCTCAGGGAGGAGTCGAGGCCTAGAACGATCAAAGATGCCAGGTGACGAGATTAGACATAAGGTGGTACACGGTGGATGGAAATCGTGTGGGAGGTTTTCACAACGGGCTTCGCAAATTGGGTGTGCAAGTGGCAAAAAAATTACGAATAAATTTGGAGTAAAATTGAAGAAGGAAACTAAAAGAAATATTTAGCTACAGCACTACTACAGTACTCAGACTGGATTGCTACAGTGCCCAAATTGGATTGCTACAGTACTCAGACATGACTGCTACAGTTCTGTCTGCATGTGAGAGAGTCCGAGTTGGTTGTGAAAAGAAGAATTTAATTTAGTAAATTGTAATTAGATTTGGTAATTGAAGGTTTGAGTTCTAGTGGGACTAAGAGTTCTACTTCTATTTTGTGTAGGAGATTTTAAGTATAAATAAATGAGAGGTTGAAACCCTAGAGTAATAACTTTTGGAAGAGAGAAAAGTTAGAGTTTAGTTTTAAGAGAGAGGAGTGCTTTGTATGCGCTTTGTAAATACATCTTGATGCAATAAAGTTAATCTACTTTGAAGAGCATTTTCGATTTGTATCCTTCTGAATTCCAACGGTTCATCTGATAAGAGCGTAGCGGTGAGGCGGCAATTCTACCGGCGGACATACGGCGGTCAGACTAGCGCAATAGAGACGGTCTGACTGGTGCACTCCATCCAGATTTAAGGATTTCTTTTATTCTACAAAAGATTTTGGTTTTTGGTGTTCCTACCATTCATCCCTCTCTGTTAGGTTTGGTTCTTGTGTTTGATCCTACACATATATCTTCTGAATTGGAAATATGTATAGTAGAATATATATTACTCTCTATCTCACAATAAATATTTCAGAGTTTAAATATGCCCAATGTAGCAAATCAGCGAATATGTAACAAACAAAGTAGCATTTTTACAAAGGCAATGAGCATTTGATAAATAGAAGTGTGCATCTTAATGAACGTCATGATATAATATCAACTTTCTCTTTGAAGAACTCATTATTGGACGAGACAAAACAAAACGGCAAGAGAGATGTGAGGCTCAATCAAAATATTAGAACATGATGAGCAGGATGGAACAAACTAAATTCTAGAAATAGTTTGACACTATCTTGTGTTTCCACCGAAATTTTTGCACTAACGACAGACCACACAAAGCACAACAGGAGTTCCAATGGCGAACAGGCCTTCAACCTCCCGCGTCAGACGCATCCGTTTGTCCCCGATGGCGAACAGCAATAACGACGGCGCCGGAGATCGACGTGCGCGGAAACGGCAACTGCCACTTGGGCTAGCTGGCAGCGCAGGCGTGCTTGCCCGTACGTCGCGGTCCATCGATCCAGCATTCTCGCCGGCCGTCGTCACGTGAAGCACACCGTCGGCTTCGGGCCAGCGCCGCAGGCTGCGCGCGCACCCCCACGTGCGGCAGGAGGGGTCCCGGCCCCGGTGAGGTCGACCGCGTGCTGCTGCATCATGCTTTGTGTGGTGGACGCGCGCTGCGCAGGGATCAGAATCAGAGACCGGCATAGCGGCGGGCGGCGGGCGAAGACTTTTCCGCCGCAGCTAGACCCGTACGTGATTCGTGGCCGCTACGCCTCTGCAGATGTCGATCCTGCGAATCTGCGATACATCTTTTCTGGACGAATTGCACAGGTGAGCATGCATGCAGTCACACATTTTCAGTTCATTCAAATTTATTTTTTCTCTTTTGCGGAATATCTCAGTTATCTGTACTCTGCGCGTGCGGTAAATTATTTCCATTACGGACGTACAGCTTGTCTCACTCCTACCAAAAAGGTAAGTTGTCTCACTCCTAATTAATTGCCTTCGCCTCAACACACTTGGGGAGAGGTGAGTTTGCAACTCCACTATGATGTACAGGAACTCCATATAGAAGTGAAGATCACGGTTCATTCTACACACTAACTACTGTTTCAAATAAATTAAATATCATAGATATTATCTACTTAATTATAGGGACAAATTAAATATTTTGAAAAAATAATTTAACATGTAGCTTAAACAATTGGAATCTCATCGTTTGCTTGTTGGCTGATAAGTCGTAGCATAAATCTAAATTTTCAAACTTAATTTTAAATTATTCTAGGTTTTTTTCATCATTTTCTTTTTCTCGATCTGGTTTTTAAACCATAAAGAGTAGAAATATAAAAATCCTACCCTAAAATTATTTTTAGTTGTTTGGTTTATTTTTCTACACTTTAATAGCCAATGCCAAATGATGAGACATCTAAACAATGTGTAGAAGAAATTTTTTTATAAGTCATATTTTTGGAAGCACGGAGCAAATAATCCATAACAGTAATTTCAAAAATAAATTAATTTTTTTGTTTGGCAGCCAAATCACTCGTGCTTTACGCACTAGGTTATACTACTTCACACGTTCTTAAATACAAACAGTATCCTTCCTTTCAGACTGACCCCACACCTCGCCTGCGAGGTGCAGGTTGTTAACCCACCCTTGCTCACGCCAGCTAGGGATGAAAACGGATCGGATACGAACGGATATCGCTGATATCATATTTGTTTTCATATTTCTGTTCGGATTCGGATTCGAACACGGATAGCGTCCGGATACATATACAAATACGGATTGTCTCGGTTACGGATACGAATAATGAGTATCGAATACGGTATGAATCGGATTCGGAGAATGTCGGATACAAATATCTATTCGGATATTGAGTAAAAGCAACATATATACATAATATCATAGGTGCGCAAACCATTACACCACTCTATGAGTCCATAATCCATCTAGATTAAGCCTAAAGAGTAAAGACTTAAAGAGTAAAGCAACAAAAAAAAAGATACAGATACATCATACATCGTACAAGCACCGATCTTCACGACACGAGTAGAAGTAGCCAGGCTCATTGCCACATGGTCATGGGTCATTTGCATTGAGAACTTCACCCATATCAGCATTTGCATTGGTGGACCTTCTTAAGTGGTGCCAAAAATGCGAAGTTCCACGCCAAGGTTCAGCACGAGCCTTATAATTGCACTAGAAGTTCCACGCCAAGGTTCAGCATGAGCCTTATAATTGCACCTATTGCATTTTGCCCAACGTTGTTCTTCAATAACACCGTCTTTTTCGTGTCTCTCTATATACATAGAATAGTGTTCCCAAAGCCTTGACATTTGAAAAGCTATTCAAATCCACAAAGGTGAAAAAACAAATAACGGCGAGCGGCGAGGGGCGACGGGCGAGGTCACTAACAGCAAAGGCGACGGGTGAAAAAACAAAGGCGCGAGCGGCGACGGCGCAGGCCACCAGGGGGGAGGGGCGACGGCGGGAGCGGCGACGGCGCAGGCCACCAGGGGGAAGCGGCGACGGCGGGAGCGGCAACGGCGCAGCGAGGGGCGACGGGCGAGGTCCCGAGCAAGGGCCCGGGCGCGGGCGCGGGAGCAGCTCCCGGGCGCAGGGCGCGGGCGCAGGAGCAGTCCCGGGCACAGCCCCGGGCGCGGTCCCGGGCGCGGACGCGGGGGCACGGACGAGGGCCCAGGCGCGGTCCCGGGAGTCGACGTGAGGGCACGGACGAGGGCCCGGGCACAGGCGCAGGCGCGGCCTTCGGTGCGGTGCTCACAGATCGGACCGTCCGTATATGGATCGGACCGCTGCCCCCACCGGGATCGGACCGTCTGCCGCCATATCGGACCGTTCGACTACCCGGCGACGGCGACGGCACAGGGCGCTTGCGCAGGGAGCGGGGCGGCGGGAAACGCGGACGGCGGCGACGGCGCAGGCCTTGGCGACGGCGATGGCGCAGGGAGCGGGCGGTGGGAAACGCGGACGACAGTGACAGTGCAGGCCCCGACGACGGCGACGGCGCAGGGAGCAGGGCAGCGACGGCGCAGGGAGCTCCGGCGACGACGACGACGCAGGGAGGCGGCACCGCAGCGGTGGGGATTCGGATAATATCCGTTATATGCAAGTCGGATATATCCGATACTTTACCGGATTATCCGATATCCTGCGGATATCGATGATATTACATTCGTATTTGATATCCGCATAATATATTTGTTTTACTATCCGTATCCGAAAAATTATACGGATATCCGAGTAACTATCCAGATTAGTGTTCACATTTGTTCGGTCGAACGGACGGTCGGATAAATATGTTGGGAATATGCCCTAGAGGTAATCATAGAGATGATGATATTGTGATTGTATCCATGATATATTATGAGTTCATTGAATATCCATTAAAGACAACTTGTATCGATTGGCAATTATGTGAATTGTTTGTGAAACTCTTTTACTTGTATGGTTATTCTAAAGTTGTCCCTGATCGGAGTTTGTGTGAGGACACACATGAATATTAGATCAGCACATGTATTAGTTGATGACTATGTTTCACAAGTCATAGACATGGAGATGTCAAACTAATAATGTGGGCACATGTGTGACATGGAGCTGGACTGACCCAACATGAGAAATTGTAATTATCTCTATTCACATCATGTACGTTATGTTCTTAGACCTGAGATTGTTGTATGTATTCAAGATGTGAAACGACCTACTCAGGGACTATCAAACGCTACTCCGTAACAGGGTAGTTATAAAGGTGGTTTTCGGGTTTGTCAGGAAACATGCTGTGAGACATAAACAATCAAGAAGGAATTTGCTCCTCTCCATGTGAGAGAGATATCACTGGATCACTCTAATGATTAGATCAAGAAATGCATGGCCGTGCTTGGGTTAAGTGTTAACCTAAGAGTTGATCCAAATATCGTGAGGCAAGGGAATAACAAGTATGTGGTTTGTGGTGGTTCGTCTGATATGATCTTTGCGTATGCGTAGGAGTTGACACGCCTTGCTAGAGGCCGCTGTCAACTATTGGTCGAGTAGGAGTACTCGGGCCATGTCTATGCGTACGTGAACCCATAGGGTTGCACGCTTAAGGGGCTGGAAACCTAATTTGGGTTAGACCCGAATTAGACAAGGTTTAGGGTCACTAATGGGCCTCCAACTCAGGAGTTCATTAGGACGCCTATAAATACAAGGGGTGGGCGACGGGGCTAGGGAATCCACGCCATTTGGCAGCCGCCGCCGCTCTCACGCCCACGCCCTGTTGCACCTCGTGGACCTAGCAGTCCGGAGGCGTGACGCTTCCTCCCCGTACGTGTGGATACCTCGGAGGTGCTGCATCTGGAGCACAAGGACGAACCGCCCGAGAGGGACGGACGGACGACCTCGCAACTGCACGGCACTGCTGCGACGCGTATGACTACACCGAGTCGATTCCGCTGCACCTGCGCGTCTAGTGGTAATCCCGTGATCTATAACTAGCAGTAGTTCCTGGTTTATGGGGCAGAAAATTTTGTTTTCTGGCTAGCGTAGCATCCGATTAACCCAACAAAATATCCGTACCATTTTCATCCATAACGCCAGCCGTGTACTTGGCGGGCTGCGCGGCTTGTCTGCTCGCCGACGCGCACGTTGGATGGCGTTTGGGTCTGAGCTGCTCGCATGCAGAATTTTTTTTATTGTTATATTTTTTAAAAAAAATTTACAAAACTATATTTTTATTTTAAAAATTTACAAAAATATACCCCAACGCCCTTATGAGGACGTTTTTTTTTTTATGAAAACGCCCTCCCAGAGGGCGATTTGATAACGTGGCTAATTTACAGGCGGCTCTTTGGCCACCCAAAAACCGACCTCCCAGAGGGCGGCAAGGGGGCCGTCTGCAAATGCGCTAGCCGAGGGGCCGGCCAATTTGCAGGCGGCCCCCTGGCCGCCCAAAAACCTGGGAGGGTGATTTTTAGCCTTCCCAGTATAAAACCCCTTCCTAGACTCTAAAAATGTCACAAAATTTATAGAAATCACACAAAAAAAGAAGAGAGCTGAGAGCGAGGCTGAACAAAAGCAATGAAGCTCTGCCGGTTTGCTAATTCGTCTGCAGGTAAAATCTATTGGCCCTTTGCAATTTTTATTTCTATGCAAGAATTGATGTAGTATTGTACTGGTTATGTGTATAGTACTATATGAAAATAGGTTGTCACTCGTAGATCTGTAGGTTTTTAGTTAATCTGTTAGATGACTTAATTTGTGTAGAGATGGCAGTTATAAAATCTCGATTACACGGTTTTAGATGTGAGGAGAATGTTGGTACCTAGTTTAACTTTATTTTCTCATCAACAGAGATGGCAAGTAAGGTGATATTTCAGTTATTTCACGGGCAAGAGAATATTAGATATGGTTCAGATGGTGTAGATCTGTCGGAGTTTAGTTCAACGGCTAAGGGCATTGATAGGCCAGCTGAGAGAAGTTTCGGATTAGTGTACAACTGGCCGATACGAAGCTTTCGACTGGACCCCCAGATCAACGCAATAAAGTTGTATGTTGTAGTCAGTCGTGTAGTTGAAGGTTTTTTTGGGAACTGATGCCGGTGGATTGCACTGCCACTTGGAGATGGTACGTAGAGAATGCATTCCAACGTGATTGGTCACTAGGCATTCTTGTGTCGGTGTATGAGAAGGATAACACCACTGCTGCAATGTCCATACAAGATGATGAGGGTCCAAGTACGGTGGGAGGTGATACCGAAACTATGGAAGAAAATGAAGGAGGGAATGAAGAAGATAGGCAGGCAACAGGTGTGGCAGATGAGGGAGAACTAATCAACACCATCATCAAAGAAATGGATAGAGAAGATGCTGAAAACGAGCATGCAGAGGATGATGATTCGTCTGATGAGGACAACGTCATGCCTGAAGAATAGAGCAACGAGAACTTCTCTGGCCTTGTTATCTCCGAGCGGCATCATGTGCCATAGGAGTACAAGGAGAATGAGGTCATCGAGGGGGCTAAGTATGCATATGCAGAGGATTTGAAGGAGGCAGTAAAACAATGGGCGGTGTTACTTCAGAGGGAGTTCTCGGTCGTGAAGTCAAGCAAATCAGTGTATGAAGTGAAGTGCGTGAGGGATGGCTGTCCATGGCGGGTGCACACATTCAAGGGTAAATGGAAGGATTATTGGCAAGTTTCCATCGTGACCGAGCATTCATGTTACTTAGAAGGTGTTGAAAAATATCATAGAAACATGACATCCGCATTTGTTGCAACAGAGATGTACTTCCAAATTGTGAACAACCGGGGGTACGAACCAAGGTCAATTGTTAGACATATTGAAGAGAAATTCAAATACACAATTAACTATTGTAAGGCTTGGAGAGCAAAACAGAAAGTTGTAGAGATGAGGTTTGACATATTTGAAGCATCTTATGATATTTTGTCTCGTCTGTTAGCCTATATTTTATAGAGGAATCCAGAGACTTGCTACGACCTGAAAGTCTTTCCATCAGTTGAGCATGGTAATAAAAGTATGTTGCAACGAGTATTCTTTGTATTAGGTACTTGCATTCAAGCATTTGTGCATTGTCGTCCCATCGTCTGCATCGATGGGACATTTCTGACGGGAAAGTACAGATGGCAGATATTAACAACAATTAGAGTTGATGGGAACAACCAAGTTCTACCGGTGGCTTTTGCTTTTGTTGAGAGTGAAAACACTGATAGCTGGTATTGGTTCCTAGAAAAGGGTTAAGCCTGCAGTTGTACGGATGAGGCCAGGCGTATGTCTCATACATGACCGTCACGCCGGCTTGCTGCGGGCAATTGAGGAATTGAGGGATAGATGTGCTGAGAAGGGATACCCACTAAGGTGGTCTGATGTCCAAAGTAGATGGTGCATATGTCATACGAGTGCTAATTTCTACAGGCAGTTTAAGAACAAGTACCTTATAGATCTTTTCAAGAGGCTGTGTGCCTAGAATCAGAAAAAAAATTCAATGAGTTTTGGAGGAGGTTGGATAAGCTGACCTCTAAACAAACAGATGAGCAGTCCAGGAGGGCTACTCTTGTAGGGGATGAGGCTCCACAAGCTCTTGGATATCTATCAAGTGACGGACCTCATATGAGAAGAAAGTCGGCATCATCGGTTAGAAAATTTTCGGAGTAGATTGAGAATGAGCCAAAGGAGAAATAGGTATTGTTGTATGACAAGGATGGTTCTCGATTTGGCATAATGACCATAAATTTGTAGAGGTTTATAACTGGGTGATGCGTGATGTTCGAGGGCTCCCACTTGTTGGTGTAGTTGAATTTATCTTGCATCGCACATGCAAGTACTTCAGAGATCGGTTCAGAGCAGCCGGCCTCTCAATGGCGAACAATAATCTTTTCTTTGGCACACTACTGGCTAAGTACCTGCAAGATAAAAGTAATAAGGCCCAAAGACATCGAGCTATACCTCAAGGTACACAAGAACACAGATTTAAAATATTGTGTGTCGACAAGGGCATGCGCAGAATCTACCGCAACAGAGTTGTGCACGAGTGTGTGCTGAAGGAAGACGGGACCTGCAAGTGCTCGTGCTGAAAACCTACTTTGCTCCACAAGCCTTGTTCTCATGTTATTGCCGCGAGCGGTGAGTGCGGGATAGAAGCACATTATTTTGTCTCACCTTACTTCAGAAAAGAAGCAATCTACAATATCTGGAGTAGAGAGATATACGGCTTCGGTATTGCGGGGACATTTACTACGGAGCATCCTCAAGCTATGTACATTCCTGACCCAACAAAATTGAGGGATAAAATAGGTCACCGCAAGACAAGACGCATCCGTAATGACATGGATAAGTCCGAAGCCGGTGGAACGCGTAAATGTTGTTCAAAGTGCGACTAAACAGGTCAAACATATAAGAAATGTCCAAAGGATGCAACCGGTCCAAGTGCGGCGAAAGCTGGACCATCGGGTTCGGCGCTGATGGCAGTCGTCCTACGGGTGAAGGCATAACTTCAAGACGACCCCGTCCTAGGCGTTCTTGAGCATTTGGTGGTGCTGCGGTGTAGTGTAAGTCTATACTTGATTTTTGTTATAGAACGATATGTACCGTACTGTTGTTTTTTATTGTCATGTAAACTTTGCAAACTTACTCTTACTTGTTGCTTTGATAATAAAATTTACGCTAACTCTCTATTTGCATACAGGTATGGCGTACCCAACACCAGAGCTGCTCGACCGGGGCCTCGACCAGTCTCACCGGTCTTACTTGTCCGCCGTGAAGGGTGCCTAGCTAGTCACCTTCCGTCCACGGCCTTCACGTCACCTCCTGCGGATAGACCCCCGGTTCAGTGAGACTAAGAGCTGTACCAACATTCATTCAATGTTTCCCAATATTGACTACAGTGCTATATTCTGCAGGTTGCGTGAGGCTGGACTTCTTCCGCTGTGCAGGCTAGTTGAGCCCGCACCGGACGGGAGAGACCCCGCCAGGCGATGGGACGCTGACCGGTCACTTCTGGCAGCACTGATAGATTGCTGAAGACCGGAGACCCACACGTTCCACCTACCGTGCGTGCGAGATGACTCCCACACTCTAGGACGTGTCCTACATGCTAGGACTTCCCCTCGCAGGGGACGCAGTCAGTCCGGTTGACGGGGCGCACGGTTGGTCGCAGGATATCACTACTCGGTTCGAGTCCGTGCACCGTCATCCTGAACTTGGTAGGCCGGGTTCGCTACCGCCTTACACCACGAGCGGCCCCTCGCAGTCATGGTTGCTACAGTTCACCGTAAGTCGCGGATTCCTTCGATTCACAATCATCCGACCTATAAAGCAACAGTGCTGCTGATTATAATCTTACTTTATAGGCTGATCAGCTAGACGATGACACCGACGAATACTTGGTGCGACGGAGCATGGAGGCGTACCTGCTGTGGCTGTTTTGGTGGGTGATATTCACCAGCACGACGGGGCACGCAGTGGACAAGGGACTGATCCACTACGCTCGTGCGATCGCCGACAGCGAGGATGGCTGCGTACTGCAGTGGAGCTAGGGATCTGCTATGCTAGCAGCGACGTACCGTGCTCTCTGTGACGCGTGCACAAAGACCGATCTAGATGCGATTCTCACTGGTTGCCCTCTCCTTCTGCAGCTATGGGCGGCCGAGCAGTTCGCGATAGGCCGTCCTTCGATTCAGCACTCTCCCTACGAAGACGGCCTTGGAGGCTTGTACGGGCAGTCGCCTGAGGACCGTCCGACTATGGGGATGGTATGGCGTCACTGTGAGGTACGTAACATTAATTTCTATGTTTACCACTTATGCACAAACACTGACGTGTTCCCCTGTCCTATTTTGCAGCGTCGTTACACCCACACGTAGGTTAGGAGGGCCTACTCCAACTTCGTTATGGAGTTTGACCGCCGGCTGCCTAGCGACGTCGTCTGGGAGCCGTATAGTCCACAGGCCATTGCGGCCCGTGCACCGCTCAGACTCTTGTCTCTTTGCACGCGTGATCAGGCATACTGGATGACGACGGTGCCGTTGGTGTTCGACATCTTCGTCGAGCCCCACTGTCCGCACTGCGTGATGCGATAGTTCAGTCTACGTCAGCACTTCCCTGTGCCCATTGAGAACGTTGTGCCGCGCGACGTGCACCGGTTAGTACAGCTGCGATCTTTGTTGAGTACTACAACTCATTAATGTACTCTAATGCACTCTTTGCAAATAGGTATAATCGTAGGGGATAGGCAGCCGGCGCTCAGTGGTATCCCCGACTGTAGAGATACGTGGAGGATTGGTTGCTAGCGACGGAGGAGGTCATCGATGACATACATCCACATACTGAGGACAGCTACCTAGCATACCTCAGGTGGTACCAGCCCCATACCGGCACACACGTGACGTTCACCCTAGATGATCCACAGCCACACGTCACTGCTACGATAGACACGTATCCTAGACACGGTGACCAGGACTACTTCCACGCTGTAAGTCACATTATCTTTGCACTTTACTATTCCTTTTGTAGGTGTCCACGGTTCTAGCGCATATTCACGTCACATTTGAAATAGGCCGACGCAGCGCGATAGGTTCAGGTTGATGTGAACACGGCGTTCGGACGGTTGGACAGTGGGATCGTGCTGACTGCGGACGAGCAAAGGACGACTTTCAGGAGGATTCGTCACGCGATGCACACAGTGGTTCGTGCGCTCACTTATTGTACGGCCGACGCGGTACCTCCCGTAGCTGTACAGCAGCAACAGCCACGGCCATCAGGAGCAGGAGTAGGAGTTCGCCTGCAGGGTTCCAGTCAGCCAGCTCGCACCTCTAGAGGTAAATTCCGCTAACCATCGGTTCATAACATGTTTCCTTCTACGATATGCGCCGTTTTACACCAATATGCTTCCGTGCAGCTTTCGCTACACTGTACCTACATCCCTCCAGAGTTGGCACATTGATGCAGGGAGCATACCACACATGACCACACGCGCAGCAGGGCATGAGCGGTGCCCCCAGGGCCACCACAGGAGGTCCTTTAGGTTATATCAAAGTTTACTTTTGTCTTGCAAAATTTTGGTTTGCAATTATCAATAATTTTGTACACAGGGTTCCACTCTACAGCGCCGGGGATGTTTGCTGGCGCTAGCTCCTCCTCACAGGGCGCACGTGGCAGTGGTTGAGCACAGGATCCTTTCGAGGGGGATGACTTGGAGGGCGACGACGAGGAGATCCAGGAGGTACTAGGTTTCCCGCAACTCGAAGGAGCTATGGCACCGCAGACACAAGACCCACCAGTTGCCACACCTGTGCAGGCGACCCGCGCTGGCCGTGCCATACCACCAGACCAACTGACGTACTCGCAGGGCCAGGTGCGAGCGCAGGCTAGGAGGACGAAGAGGGCTAGAGGTTACAGTCAGGGCCCGTAGTACATTGTGCCAGTAATAGTTCGCCTGTTGTACATCATGTTTTATTAATTCTACGTTTACTGAAGAAACCCCTTTACTTCGTTTACGCTCATTGATCAAATGATGTACTCCTCACGATCTACGTTTGCGACGAAATTGATCAAAAACATGAATTTTCAAGTTTCAACTTCACGGTAAAAGTAGATTCCGTGTGGTGACAACCGAGCACACGTTAATTGCTTACAAACCTAATGAAATTATCCATCCAACGAGTACAAACGGCACATGAAACGTTTCTAGTTATCGTTATTACATGCCTTAGGGTATTTCAAAGGGGTATCCGACTAGATATGCAACTACTGTATGCAGTGTGGGTACTTCTCCTTTCTCGCCGCCTCTGGCCCAGCTTCCTTTGCATGTAGTGCCCTCTCCCGCTTTCTCTCTCTCTCTCTGCCTCATGGGTTTCCTTCTCCTGCCGCTCCTTCTCCTCCTTCCTCTTCTGCTTAGCCTCCCACTCTTCTTCCGCCCCCCAAAGACATTCAAGGTGGTCCCTATGCCATTCCTGCGACATGCGAAGATACTGTGCGTCCTGTGGACAGATCTCCATATCTATCCACTGCACGAAGTCGTACAGAGGCGGAGGAGGCTTTGGTGCCTTCGCATATGCAAATTTGTTAGTTCAAAGGTTCAAATATTTCGTACTATAAGATAATTCGTATTACCTCCACTGGCTTCTTCGACTTCCCTTTCTTCCCTTATGGCTTCGGCTTCTCCGGAGAGTAGGTGTAATTAGCACACATCCAATACCTTTGCCGGTATGTGTGGTCCTACTGACTTATTGTAACCTTGCATTCATCTCCGCACCAACATATCGGTGGAGGCACGCCAATTGGAGGTCGTTGATGACTGGACATACCGAATGCATCCATAGCAACCTACATTATAACCAAATAAACGCAAGTTATAACTCGCTAGGCCAAAAATACCATATACAACTGCATACCTAGGGTATACTACACATGACTACAAAAAATAAAATGTCATCATCCTCATTTCCATCTCCCTAGCGTTTCTCGAACTAGTGCTACTCATCTAGTAAAAAAAATCTAACTTCTCTCATCCGGTTTCAATGTCCTTGGCCGTTATGCTCAACTACAATAGATCTACACCCTGTGGACCAAACCTAACATTTACTTACTTGTGAAATAACTAGTAATACTACACATACTACATCATTTGATGAATAGAAATAAAAATTGAACAGAGACATAAAATATTACCTGTAGACGAATCCATAAACCGGCAGGGCTTTGCCGCTTTCGTTCGCCTTCGCCTTCGCTCTCAGATCTCTCTTCTTTTTTCTGTTATTTTTGTGAATTTTATGAACTTTTCTGAGGCTAGGATGGGGTCTTATAATGAGATGGTAAAAAATCGCCCTCGGGAAATAATTTTGTTAAAGATAATGGGCCAATTTACAAGCGGCCCCCTGGCCGCTTGTAAATTGGTTGACGGCCGTCGGCCGCCCGGCCAACGGCTGTCAGCCACGTCATCAATTCGCCCTCTGGGAGGGTGATTTTATAAAAAAACGCCCTCCCAGAGGGCGTTGGGGATATATTTTTGTAAATTTTTGAAATAAAAATATAGTTTTATAAATATTTTTTTTAAAAAAATATAAAAATAAAAAAATTCCTCGCATGCAACTGCTCGTGAGCGCTTTTGGGCCTCCATGTACGTGCTAGACCGACCGCTTGCATGTCTTTGCGCCACGCACATTTTTTTTCAAAAGTAGCCTCCCTGTATTCCGCTTGCTCGTGGAGGCTACGCACATTTGTTCCCGGAAGTGCACTTGTCCCAAGTTCCTTCAACAACGGTATCAATTCGATGAATACTTGAATTGTTTAGGTTTACAGGCCATATTTACGTCTGTGCCCAAGATAATTTTTTAACTTTCTAGCTTGCTAGACCATATAAATATATGCCCTTGTCACTACCAAAAACTAATTAATCGGTAGGAGTATAAACGTTTCTTTAATGGCTCCGGAAATTAGAAGATAAAGAAGGTTTATGGCAGGAAGCTCTAAGGAAACTGAAATAACAAAAATTTAAAGCTGGAGATTCCCACTTCTACTCAGGCTCATGGAAATTAAAGATGATTTTCTCAAATTTTGCATCAGAGTAGTGGGGAATGGGGAACAAACACTATTTTGGGAAGACAATTGGATTAGTGGGAGACCTTTAGCTGATCAACTCCCTAATTTATTTAACATATCTCATACCAAGAATGTGACTGTGGCTGAAGTCCTTAATTATAACTTCGACATTATTACATTCAGAAAAGGTATCTCTGGTAAGAAATTGAGAAGTTGGAACAATTTGAAGAGAAAATGTCAGAACATGGTTCTGACCAATGAGAAAGATAAGTTAAAATGGTCTTTAACAAAAAATGGAGATTTTTCAACTAAATCCTTTTACAGGGCCCTACAGCTTCAAAATATTCATTACCCCTTCAAACATATCTGGAAATTTAGGATTCCAGCTAAAGCTAAGATTTTCATCTGGCTTTTGATTAGGAATAGTATTTTGACTAGAGACAACCTTCTTAAAAGAGGCTGGAAAGGCAAGGAAAAGAGATGTCACTCCTGTGCTCATGATGAAACTGTTGATCATCTTTTCTTGCACTGCTCAATGGCATGTTTTATCTGGAATGTGGTTCATACTTCTTTTGGTTTTGGAAAAATAGAGAGCATCTCTCAATTGTTTGGCCCATGGTTGAATCAGTTTGATAAAGAAACTAAAAATACAATTGTGGTCGGGATAGCTGCTGTACTTTGGGCTATATGGAAGACAAGGAATAATGCTTGCTTTAGGAAAAAAATATCTAAATCATCCAATTGAGCTTGTCAAATATGTTTGTCATTGGATTTCTTCTTGGGCAATTTTGCAGAAGTCACAGGCAAGGGAAGAAGGGCTGTAGTGGGGGGCAGTGCTTCTAAACAAGGTTGCAAGTGAAGTCTACAATACTAAATTCGGATGAAAATAGGATCCAAGAAGACTGGAATGAATACAGATAGAGGTGATGCTGGAAAAGAAGACCTGGAAGTAATGTCTTTTTGAGATGGCTGACTGTTAGCTGGCTTTGTCTTGCTATCTGATCTCTGATGTGATGGTGTTAGGAAAGTATGCTCCGAACAATGATCTTTATGAGGTTGGAATTGTCTTCCTCCCAACAAACTTTAGGTCATTTTTTTTTCTTTTCTGACATTGCCTTGCTTTGTAAAAGGAACCTGGTAGTTTGCTGTCATTTCTTTAATGGAAATCGGAGAAGCTCTGCTTCCCTATCTCAAAAAAAAAAGTATAAACGTTCCTTTGGAAATTTACTAACGGATGAGAAAGCACCTTTGGTGTGCGGTGGAGTTGTGACCTAGCTTGTGGGTGGATAACTTCATACAGTACAGCAGGTTTATCACTAGCATCTATCTCTTGAGCATGTACTAAAGGCAGATGTACTCGTAGATCTGTGCGCGGTGGTAGGTGTGTATGCGCGTCTTCATTTAATCGAAAAAGGAAAAAAAAGAAATTTTGTGCTTACAAAACACTCGGTTATTACGTTGCAGTTCAACGGAGAGCTATACATAGGACACAGCATCAACATTCGGTTACCAAGACCCAGATCCCATGCCGGATGGAGCTAAAATTGGGTGAATGCAGGTAATGAGCTCGCGGTGGGGATTGCACGCCGGAGCCGCCTCATGCATGCTGCACACAACTGTCCCAACCGCTGCAGCTCTTGCTTTGCTCCTATTTTCTGAGGGCTCCCGTCCCTTCCCCTCCCGATCCATTGCCGAAGGAGGAGACCCTCCTCTCCTCTCCATCGCCAACGCCGCCGTCTTCCCTCCTCCGACCGCCGCAACTAGCTGCGCCTTCGACGCCAGCCAGCTGCATGCATGCACCGTACAAGCAGGTCTCTCATATATTACGTCGGCCACCAATTCATCGGAGGAGGATAGGTACATATATGTCTTATGTACGCATTAATTTAATTTAGAGTAGAAGACATCACAAGGGATCGGTCAGATCAATCAAGATGGCTTAGTGCGTGGTAATATGAATTTGATTGTACACCGATTCTTTCATCTGCCGGCCTGCTGTTTCCCTTGATTTGATTTCTGGCTTTCTGCTTGCCAATGCCTCTTGCTGCCAATTTCATGGCAAAACCAGCTGAGATCACAAGTCTGTAGGTGATGTTGGAATTGCTAAATGGGGTGGAGAATAATTTCTAGAAAAATCTCAAAAGCCCACCTTATGGGAAGTGGCATGAAAAATTTAGTACCACTTTACTAGTTCTAGGAGAGGGAGATCTCTTTATAATGGTGAGCTCTCTTCTAGTCACTTGAGAAATGCATAGTGAAGAGAACTAGAGGAACACACGCGCGCTCGCTTGCCTCGCCAGGCGGCACGTATACGCGACATGCGCGTAAATAGTTCGCCAAAATTGGCTTCTCATGTTTGCGTAGATGCAGCTTCTTTTTGCAGTTTTTGTTTTACGCGCAGCCTGCGCCTGCGTCCTAATATCTCTATAAATACCGAGCTGTTGTCTCCACGCAATATATACGAAAACAGCCTAGGGCTTGCCATCTCTTCTGTTCTGAGCCGTTGTTCGTCATCTACTCCGTCCCGATAGTCGGCGTGCACCGGCGGAACGCAATATATACGAAAACAGTTTAGGGCTTGCCATCTCTTCTGTTCTGAGCTATTGTTCGTCATTTACTCTGTCCCGATCGTCGGTGTGCACCGGCGGATTGGGAGAGCAGGTCTCCGGAACCCTCGCCTTCGACGTCATGCACTGGGAGAGGGCGAATAAGGTTTTTGGGAAGCGCTACGCGCGACTGCTCGCTGTGCGCTCATCACGGCTCGTCTTCCTTCACGTTCGGACGCTGCGCGTCATCGTCATCACCCGGTGCCACATGTCGTTCGTGCGGTACGTGCTGCGCTTGTGTCTACTCCACAACAGCCTCTATAACAGGGCTGTAGGTACGCGTACACTATGTCTCCTATGTTTGATCTATTCATATTAAGTACTGTCTTATACATGTTTAAGATCAGAATTACATGATTTGTTTACTTATGCTATTAATGTCATGATTTATTTATGGAATAAATTAAATCTATATGTGCTTATATTTTCAACTGACGATATATACTATCGATCAAGAATCAAGAGCAGGGATCCTCTCCCTTGTTGCATCCGTAACAAGCTCTGCAGATTCTGAACTGCTCGAATTTGTTCTACCTCCAACTGGACAATGCATGTACTAGCCTCCTTCGAAAATGACAGATGCAACTTCCACAAAGCTCTGCAGATTCTGTTAGCATGTTATACAGAGGTAACAGATGCAACTTTGAAAATGACAGGAGCCACATAACAACGGAGAGTCGGAGCCCAGGCAACAGCTGGAATTGTTTTGGACCAATTCTTTGAAGACAAGGTATACAGATAGACCAATAAAATGATTCATGTACTCAAAACTACAATCAGCTTCAGCGAAAATGGCAATGTAAAATATATTTCTATGACGTTGGTTATTCTGACGAATTGAGTCAGCACCAGAAATACTTCAGAATGTTGGTTTTCTCGAGGAATTTTGAGGGAATTGAACTAATTCAGGTAAAATTCCAGCAAATTTCCTTTGTTCCAACGGAGGCTACTACACCAGTCAGGACTTGAGAGTTAAGACAGGTATCTCTGGCGGCATGGAAGAAATGAGTTTTAGGTCTAGTGTCTCATGCAGAAATTTTTGTAAATAGCAACATGAGCTGCTGGGCTGTGGAAAACGAATACTAGTTCTTATCTCAGGTATGTCTACCTATGCCTTCCAGGACAGATTACTTGTAGAACATAGTAGTAATGACGATGATTAGGAAAAATAAAGATAGGATAAGAAGAGAAATTCCCAACTCTAGTCATGCCACGATTCTCAGTAACCTTCATGATCTCCAGAACACCCGGGAGGTGAAGCAGCGCCCCCATAGGAAAAATTCTTGTTCAGTACAAAGGACAATGCTTTTATCTTTAAAACAAACACAAAGGGTAATGCTTGTTGATCTATTCTACATATCCAGGTCATCTAATCAGTGTCATACAGGCTGTAGCACAAAAATTGGCAAGTTGATTATATGCTTCTGCTGCAGAAGCAATCAAATTGTCCAAAGCCCACATGAGGCAAATGAACCCTGAATAATTTGAAAGATCTCACTACGTATAGAGCTTTCTGCAAAAATTGAAGATGCATTAAGCAACCTTTTGTATTTCAGGGAAATTATATCATAATGGTGCAGCCTTCTCCATACCCACAATGAGATGGTGAAAACTAAGAGGCATTCTATGGTGCTTGGAAGTACAAGACGTACCTTCACTTTACGAAATATCGAGAAGGTATTAGTCACTTTGAAGTGACTAGCAGTTGATATTTGGTTTTAGTGGGCGTACCTCTAGTACGTTTCAAGCACTCAATACATCTTGGAAACAAAAGTCAAAGGCAAAAAGGACAGCTATCTGCATTGGCGGATGCAACTTTGAAATACAGATGGAATAAAGATGATCCATAAAGACAACTGAACACAATACATATTATAGTTGTATTGCAATTTATAGAGTACAATCAATAAATTAAGTTACAAAACAACATCTAAGATGGCACCTTTCATTTGAAAAGGAAGTGTTAACAATCGAATTTGGCACTATGGAAAAAGATATAGTGATTGGAAGCCAAATTTGAAAAAGTCCCAAGCCTTCCTTAGGAGGCCGGTCAGACCGCTCTTATGGAGCCGGTCAGACTGGTAGTATTCCTGCGGTTAGACCGGTATAGGCCCAACGGTCAGACCGGCAGCCTAAGTCCAATTGGAAATATGGCAATTTTTGTGTTTCCTTCGGTGTGTACGGTATTTGATGAGTCCTACTTGGTCTCTAACCTGAATAAGACATGGAACAAGCTCAGGGAACGCAAGTCCAACCCCTTTATAAGGGTTAAGGCTGGTTCAATTGAGGATCTTTCGATCAATCAACACAAAAACTTCCAAGTAGCCAATTGAATCATTCTTTCAGCTTTCAATCTACTTTTTGCCTATTTTTCGTCTAGTTCTAGTTTAGTTCGTCCATCTTTGTCGATTTGCACTGTAAATAGTCCGTCTTCACTATGAGATTGTGAGTTATCCCTTTATAGATTTGTCCCGTAAACCTTCTGTTTCGCCCACAAGACGGGTGATTATTTCAATCTATCGGAATCGGCTCCACTAGCCGGTTTCTACTTCAAAATCCACCTTGATCTAGGTTGAGGTGGTTGGCGACTCCCTACACCGTAAAGCTTTGGTGATTTTCGTCGTTTGACGATAAATAAGCATCAACACGATTTTTGGCGACTCCGCTGGGGAAGATCTACATCAACGCCATGACGAATTGCTCAGAGGACGATCCAAGCAACATCATCTCGCTTACTATAGAGGACTTGACCGAGGACAAACGACAAGAGTTCGAGGAGCAGAAATTGGCGATGGAAAAGGCGATGCTTGACCGCTACACGAGAACTCGCCAAGACATTTCTAAATGGAATGTCCCTCTTCCTCGAATCGTCGTCGATGAAGTAATCCCTAAATCCAATGACATATCTCCTGCTATTCAAGGGTTTGTGGCCACTTCCATAGATAGAACCATTAGTGCTGTGTTGGCTAATCAGTTGGATGCCACTATGAGTTCTTTCTTTGATAATCGGATAACAGAGTATTTTGCACAAATTGGTTCTTCTAAAGCCGATTTGCCATCTAATAGTGATAATCCTAGCACTAGTGAGGTCCCTATACAACACATACACAGTAGAACCAATGGGGCTACTGGTAAACACACCACGCAATACATTGGGTTTGAAAATTCAGCAAGTTTGTCACCTGCCGGTCAGAGTCAGACCGGTTTCTGGGCCGATCAAATCACACAAAAAGGCCGGTCAAACTGGGCCTTATATGGCTGGTCAGGCCGGTGCCATGATCCCAGTACAGGAGGTTAACCCAATTAGCAATAACTCCTATTTGTATCATTATACACTTCCTATTGCTACTACTAATTATATTGCTCCACCATTACCTCCACCACCTTACAATCCGTATCATAGTCACGCTCCTAGTCCACCTTTTGGAGGATATACACAAGATGCACGACATGGCCAGCATAATTATGTTGCGCTGCCACCACCTCTTAGGCCACAAAATCAGCAACCAAGGCCTGAGAATATAGATGAGAGGGTGCGGGCTATTGTGAGAGAATCTTTTGGAATTGAGCCAAGGAATCGAGCTAGGATTTACCAGAAGTCGTATCCTAATTATTTTGATAATCTCCCATGTCCTCGTGGTTACAAAGTACCCCAATTCACAAAATTTAGTGGTGAGGATAATAGAACCACATGGGAGCATATAGGCCAATTCTTAGCACAATGTGGGGAAGTTAGCAACATGGATGCTTTCAAAGTGCGCATGTTTTCTTTATCTCTATCCGATATTGCTTTTACTTGGTTTACTTCTCTACTGGCAAATTCACTACTTTTGCTCAGTTAGAACAAAAAATTCATGATTACTTCTACAATAGAGAAACTGAGCTTAGGTTATCTGATTTAACATCGATTAGGCAAAAATACAATGAAACTGAAACTGATTATATCAAAAGGTTTAGAGATACTAAAAACCAATGTTTTAGCTTGAATATTAATGAAAGAGATTTGGCCGACCTTGCTTATAATGGTTTACTTGTTACTATTAAAGAAAAATTAGAAGGCCAACAATTTCTTGATGTTAGTCAAGTTTTGCAAAAGGCTCCGGCTCAAGAAAGCTAGGCTAAAGAAGTTAAGAAATTTGTTAAAATTCATGACAAAAAGCCTAGTATGAATATTTTAGATTGCCCTGATTATGAGTCATCGGATGATGATAAAGAGCATGATGTCTATACAGCCGAATGGTCATGGACTAATAAGCATAAGCCATTCGTTTGCTCCAGATTAACGCCGACTCCTCATAAGGATCAACAAAGTGAAATTAAATATTCTTTTGATGTGGCCAAGTGTGATAAAATCTTTGATTATTTGTTACAAGAAAAGCAAATTAGTTTACCTAAAGGCCATGTCATACCATTGGCGGAAGAATTAAAACATCGTTCATATTGTAAGTGGCACGGTTCTTTCTCACATGCTACTAATGATTGTAATGTTTTTCGTCGACAAGTTCAATCGGCCATAGACGAAGGACGATTGAAATTTACAGAGGGTCCAAAGATGAAGTTGGATAATAACCCTTTTCAGGTGAATACTATTGACTTCAATAACAAAAAAGTGTTAGTTTGGCCTACTCAAGCCGATACTACCAAAGAGAAGGAAGTCGTTATTGGAGAATCTTGGCCTAAGATGATTAAGCCAAAGAACCCGGAGATTGGAGTGTGGAATGTTAATAGTGATGAAGCTTCAAGCTCCAAGACCCCGAAAAGGCCGAAGGTAACATTTGACATGCTTTTGAGCAAGTATAAGAGTGGGAAGGCGGGTCAACGATTCTATAATCGGCCTAGGAATGCTAAAAGGCCAAGGTCACCTCCTAGGGAGAGATTTGGTCCACAATCAAGACAATTGGAGCCACCGTTTCCTTACAATCCTTAGCTTATGCCATGGGGACCGTGTTCAATGCCACCACTAGGCTCCCCCTTCCCTTATTTTATGCCATGGGGGGCACCGCCGCCAATGTATATGCCATATCCGCCCTTGCTGCCAATGCCATATCAACAAGGATGGGTAGAGCCACGGAGGTCAGTATATGATTGTCTATCTCCGCCACGTCAAAGCCAGTTTCCATCAAAAAATCGGTTTGAAGAGAGAGGAGGAGAAAAACGCATCAAGGTGGAAACTAGAACTTTGGAGGTGATTACCATCAAGGTGGGGTCCCATGACGTCCAAGTACCTACTGGAGAAGCGGTGGAGGCAATGAAAGCTAAGGAGACCGAAGCAGGCAAGTTGTGTCGGCTTAGGCGGTCTGACCGACGTGTTAATGCCGGTCTGACTAGGCTTCAATGCCGGTCTCACTGAAGACCAAGAGGGCAGGATATAGAGCCGACCGAGCCAATCTCGGTCAGACCGAGCCAAGAGCGGTCTGACTGGAGCCGAGGCCGGTCTAACCGACGACTCAATGCTGGTTTGACCGGTCCAGGAGACATAAGCCAGGCAGAGGTGAAGCCAGGGGTTTCTAGCACGATAAGAGACATCAAAAGTCATTACATAGCTCATGGGACTCAGCCTAATCCTCAATGGATGCCTCCAGATTTGACTGCTACTCAAAAGAGGTGTCTCCAGCGTCTTTGCGCCCAAAAATTGAAGGAACAAGCGGGCCAAAGAACATCGAGACAAAATGTTTAATAAGTTGAGACCTCCAATGTCACCAAAGAAGGTATGGAGATGTGGAGGCCATGAGCCCTAGGTACCTCATAAGAAGCATTAGGGCCACTTGGACAGAGGATGGGCCTAACCTTGTAATTAGGGATACAATAGGACTTGACATACATTACCTTGTATGATAAGAAAAGGATATAGTCCTAGTTGGACAAGTTGTATTCCTAAAAGAAAACCCCTTGGTCGGAGTCCGACTGGGATTCCTACCCTGTAACCCTGTCCCCTGGTATATAAGGGGAGGCAGGGCGCCCCCTGAGGGCAACGCATACAATCTCACCAGAGAAACCTCAATGGCAATACACCATAACTTAAAGTAGGGTATTATCTCATCTCGAGGGCCTGAACCAGTATAAATTGTTTCGTGTTCCTTTGCAATCCATCAAGTTTAGGTCTCACGAGTAGCCCTATATTCTTATTGCCGATACAAAACATCGATAGTTGGCGCGCCAGGGAGTGGCATCGACGAGATCATCTTCAACAAGCTTGATGGATCCAATCACCGGAGTCGACGGCATCAACTTCTTCCCCACCCAAACAATCACCTTCAGGAGCCTCGATTTCATCGCCGACGAATTCGGCAACCTAACCCTGTCCGACTCAAATCCGATCCGATCGGCCAGGGACCAAGCCTACTCCGTGCCGATCGGCCTACGTAACGCTACAGCGATCTTCGACGACATGCTGCGGTGACCCTCCAACTTGTCTGAGTCTAGGGACAACTCTTTCTTTTGGTGTTCGACTCGGACTCGGCCTCGAGCCAGCCGAAATCGGCCTCGAGCCAACCGAAATCGGCCTAAGAAAGGAGGAGATCAACAATCTCCCGTTCGGACTCGGCGATGTTGCAGATTTCTTCAATCAGCATCTGATGCAGCAAACTCGATCCCCTGGAGTTCAACTCGGATACGGCCTAGAGCCACTCGAGATTGGATCTAGGGAGGTCGGAGTCGTCATTACTCTCCTCAACCATTCCGCTAGGGAGGTCGGAGTCGTCATTACTCCCCTCAACCATTCCGACTCCGAATCTCAGTCGGACAGCACTTCGGCAAGCTTTTCCCCACGTCTAAGGGTGTAACAGCCTACCCTCCAGAACAGCGCAGCCTAGCCCATCCAACGGGCGGGCCAACTTACACATAGCACCCCACTTACACTTTTGTCCTCGCTTTGTGTAAAAGGGTTAACCCAGAAGTGCTATGATTGGAGGGACAAGGCCTTATAAGTTGGTTCAACTCTTGCTCAACTAACAAGGTGGTACTAATCAAATGCACACAGCACTCATGGGCCACATAGGCCAGATCCTAATTGAGCCAGGATGTCACAAAGGGTTCCACTCCCATTCAGGAGGCCAGATCACTAGGCCACCCCAACGATAGCAAGGATTAAAGCCATGATCACCGCTGCTACATGTCAGCAGCATCAATAGTCGGGTGACACTCTCATACCGACCAACAGGTCGGCTTCTCCAATGGCGATCTCATCTGCCTCAACACAACGTCGGGCAGCTGGCTCCAGTCAGCCGCACACGGAGTCACGCCACTCGTCACTTGGCAACCACAATAATGACCGACGGCACCGAAATCAAGATGACCGTCGAGAAAACTAGGATGTCCGAGGCCGACTACGACGAGATCTCCGGCAAGACATAAACGCACGACGCCACGAACGCGAAAAAGACGAGTGTCACCGACTAGAAGATGAGAATGAGCGCTTCGGCCTCCACCATGAGCGGTTTCACCGCCTAGTCAAAGTCGGAGTCCTCGTATCGATGAAGGAGTACCGGCCTTCACCCACGAGCTGTAACAAGTTGACTGGCCGTCAGGCTTCAAGCCGACTGGAATTGAAAAATACGACGGGAAGACCAACCCCGAGTCCTGGCTCACATTTACACTCTGGTGATTCAGCTGGAGGAGATCACAAGGCCATGGCTAACTACCTCCCAGTGGCTCTGGCCGACTCGGCGACGACATGGCTAACTGGACTTCCTAGAGATCAAGTGGCTCCTGGGGAGAGCTCCGGGAACGCTTCATCGCCAATTTCCAAGGAACATACGAGAGGCCATCTTCCTGGTACGATCTGTACCAGTGCCATCAAAGGAAGAACGAGTCTCTTCGTGAGTTCATCAAGGGGTTTTCTGAGAAGATGAATTCAATCCCGAAGATAAAGGACGAGGTCATCATCACCGCCTTCCATAAGGGAGTCAGAGACACCCTGTTCATTGTCAAGTTTACTCGGAAACCTCCCTCTTCTGTCAAGGCTCTTTTTGACATGGCGAACAAATACGCCGACTCGGCCGACGCAATTGCTGAGGCCCTGAACGACAAGAAGGAGCCCCAGCAGAATGACAAAAAAAGACAACGACGAGCCAGCACAGAACAAGTCCGGCAACCATAAGCACAAGTCGGACAACGTGGTGGCTGCTGTGGAGCGTACTTGGCCACGACCCTCGAGGACAGACGAGTACCAAAAAGTGATGAACGGGCCATGCCCCTTTCATCCAAAGGGCAAGCACGCGGCTAAGGACTCCTTTATGCTCAAAAAGTTTGCTTCCGAGCAGACTTCAACATCTGGCAGCAATAAAGACAAAGACTAGCTAGATCCAGGCGCAGTTGGTGATTACCAAGATCCCCAGGCTGAGCTCAACCACATCTTTGGAGGGCCGACTGCATACGAGTCCAAGAGTAAGCAGAAGCTCACGACACACGAAGTCAACTCGGTCTCAGCAGACGCCCCTCAGTACTTGCATTGGTCAGAAACGCCAATCATGTTTGACTGCGTGGATCACCCCGATCAGGTTACTCATCTAGGACGTTACCCACTCGTTCTGGACCCGGTCATCAGGAGCATCAAATTGAAGAAGGTTCTCATCGATGGAGGAAGCGCTCTCAATATTTTGTTCACCAAGATGCTCGACGAGATGAAGATCCCTCGTTCCGAGCTACGGCCGAGTACAGCGCCCTTCCACGGGGTAATCCCCGTCCTGTCTTCCACTCCACTCGGATAGATAACTCTGCCAGTTACTTTTGGCACGCGGGATAATTTTCGCACCGAGAATATTTGTTTCGAGGTTGCCGACTTCGAGACCGCATATCACGCAATACTCGGACGGCCAGCACTAGCCAAATTCATAGCAATGCCGCATTATACATACATGATGCTCAAGATGCCAGGACCAGTCGGAGTGCTCTCTCTTCGCAGCGATGTCAAGCAAGCCTTCACTTGTGATAAGGAGAGCTGTGAGCTGGCCCAATCTCAAGAAGCGGCAGTCGGGCGCAACAACATCCGACTAGCCGCTACAACAGCAAGCGAGGATGATCAAGTTCCGGCAAAAAAAACAGCCAAGTCAGGAATTTTAACAGACTCTGAAACAAAAAAGATCCCCCTAGACCCTTCCGACCCTCCAAAACTACTCTTGTCAGGACTGGACTCGACCCCAAATAGGAAGACGAGCTCGTCACCTTCCTCCAGGTGAACAGGGACATATTTGCTTGAAAACCTTTCGACATGCCTGGTGTACCAAGAGAGGTGATTGAGCATTCTCTCAACGTCAAACCGGACGCCAAGCCAGTCAAACAATAACTACGACGCTTTGCATAGGACAACAAAGATGCTATTCGGGAGGAGATAACCAAGCTCATTGCAGCCGGGTTCATAAAAAAGGTCTACCACTCGAATTGGCTGGCAAACCCAGTCTTGGTCCAAAAGAAGAACGGTAAATGACGCATGTGCGTCGACTACACCGACTTAAATAAGGCGTGCCCCAAAGACCCATTTGGTCTACCAAGAATAGATTAGGTAGTGGATTCAACTGTGGGGGTGCGAACTTCTTAGCTTTCTCGACTGTTACTCGGGATATCACCAAATCAGCTTGAAGGAGGAGGACTGCCTGAAGACTTCTTTCATTATGCCGTTTGGAGCATACTGTTATATCACTATGCCGTTCGGGTTAAAAACACTGGAGCAACGTATCAACGAGCAAGTCAGCGGTGTTTACACACTCAACTCGGGCGCAACGTGGAGGCGTATGTCGATGACATGGTGATCAAGACAAAATCCAAGGAAGACCTCATCACCGACTTGCAAGAAACTTTCCGAAGCCTTCGAAGATTCAAGATGAAGTTGAATCCGGATAAGTGTGCCTTTGGTGTACCGTCCGGAAAGCTACTCAGCTTCATCGTATCACATTGAGACATCGAGGCCAATCCAGAGAAAATCAATGCTATGATGAACATAGCACCCCCAACTATCCAGAAAGATGTCCAAAAGCTGATAGGCTGCATGGCGGCATTCAGCCGATTCATCTCCTGACTTGGTGAACAGGGCATGCCCTTTTTCTAACTATTGAAGAAAACAGACAATTTTTAATAAACACCCGAAGCCCAGCAAGCCTTTGAAGACTTCAAAAAATTTCTCACATCACCACTAGTGTTGGCATCACCCATGCCCTAGGAACCACTAATGTTATACCTGGTAGCAACCAGTCAGGTAGTCAGCACGATGCTGGTAGTCGAACGAGCAGAGCCAGGGTATATACAGAAAATACAAAGGCCAGTCTACTTCGTCAGTGAGGTCCTAGCCGACTCCAAGATGAGATATCCTCAAGTCTAGAAGCTGTTATATGGCCTACTCATCACTGTCCGAAAGTTGGTGTACTATTTTCAATCGCATCAAGTAACTATTGTCACATCGTATCCACTCGAGGACATCCTACACAACCGCGAGGCCACTGGCAGAATCCCTAAATGGGCGCTCGAGTTAATGGCATTTGACATAATCTTTCAACCACGGATAGCAATCAAGTCTTAAGCTCTAGCCAACTTCGTGGCTGAGTGGACAGAAGTCCAAACGACAATAAACACGGACAAGCTAGAGTACTGGACGATGTACTTCGATGGTGCTCTACGGATCGGCGGTGCAGGGGCTGGCGTCATGCTGACGTCACCCACTGGCGAAAAACTAAAGTATATCTTTCAGATTCACTTTCCGGCTTCCCATAATGTTGTCGAGTACGAGGCACTCATCCGTGGGCTCCGCATTGCCATTTCACTTGGCATCCGCCGATTGGTCGTAGGGGGAATTCTCAACTCGTGGTCAATCAAGTCATGAAAGACTGGACATGTCTCGATAATAATATGGTGGTGTATTGTCAGGAGGTACGAAAGCTAGAAAACAAGTTCGATGGGCTGGAGATAACTCATTTATTGCGACAATACAACAAAGTTGCAGACGAATTAGTCAACATAGGATCCAAACAAGAAGTGGTCCCGACTGGGATTTTTGTCAAGCAACTATTGGAGCCATCAGTCAAGAAGAAACCAGTGCTTGAACAGTCAGGGGTTGAACCTAACCCAACAACAAATGAAGTGCTAATCATCTCTCAAGACTGGCGGACCCCAATTTTCAAATTCCTCATAGATGCGAACTACCAGAAGATCACAATGAATTCGAGCGGATTAAATGTTGAAGCAAATGTTTTCTTGTAGTCGGAGAAGACCTGTATCGTCGAAATGCATCCGGAGTCCTCATGCGCTGCGTCACACCCGAGGAGGCAAGCAGATTCTGCAGTCAATCCACTCAGGTATTTGTGGCAACCACGCTACATCTAGGGTGTTAGTCGGAAAGGCTTACAGACAGGGTTTCTTCTGGCCGACTGCAGTAACAGATGCTAAAAACATAGTTCGCACATGCAAGGAATGCCAATTCTATGCAGGGCAAACACATCTTCTAGTTCAAGAACTTCAAACAATTCCAATCTCTTAGCCCTTTGCAGTTTGGGGGCTTGACATGGTCGAGCCGTTCAAGAAAGCGCCAGGAGGGTTCACACACTTGTTCGTCGCAGTGGATAAATTCACAAAGTGGATCGAGGCAAAACCCGTTGCTACCATCACAGCGGCACGAGCAAAGGACTTCATCATGAGTATTTTATACCAACTTGGAGTTCCTAACCGCATCATAACGGACAACGGTACTCAGTTCACTGACGGCGTGTTTCAAGATTTCTGTGACGACTTCAACATCAAGATCTGTTATGCTTCTGTGGCACACCCACGGAGTAATGGGCAGGTCGAGCGTGCCAATGACATGGTCTTACAAGGTAACAAGGCTAGGATATTCGACCAACTACAACCATATGCAGGGCGGTGGGTACAAGAACTCTCATCTATTCTCTGGTCTTTATGAACCACGGTTAATCGGGCAACAGGGTAATCTCCTTTCTTCCTAGTCTATGGTGTTGAGGCTATGTTGCCAACCGAGTTGGAGCTCGGCTCTCCGCGAGATCGGGCCCACTCAGAAGACAAATCAAACGAGGACCGACTGGTCGAACTCAATCAGTTGGAGAAAGCAAGGGACATCGCAACTATCCAGTCGGCAAGATATCTTCAAGGCCTACGTCGTTATCACAGTCGAAATGTTCGTGGCCGTATCTTTCTGGTGGGAGATCTCATCTTGAGAAAAATACAAACCACCAAAGACAGGCCTATCCCCTTTATGGGAAGGGCCGTTCATTATCGCTGAGGTAACACGTCCGGGCACCTACCGACTAAAGACTGAAGATGGTGCCCTAGTCAGCAACTCATGGAATATAGAACAGTTACGTCCTTTCTATACATGAGTCTTGTATTTCCTCTATACATATGAATAAAGATTTTTTCTCTTACTCAGTACATCGCTTGTCCTAACCGAGTAGTGAGTTGAGGGTTGCATTTATTATGTGCCTTGTTAATAAAATCAGAGCTTGTTTTATCTAAGTCATGAAGTTCTACAACGATTACGCTAAGTTTGCCTGAGTATAGCTCTTAGAGATGAACGTTTTTTAAGTTCCTCTACATCTATTCGGCGCAGACTACATAGTCAGGTAAAGCTAATGACGACTTAGAATAACCAAGTACTCGATAGCATTTTATAGATATTTACAAATGTCTTTGCAAAAGTTATATATGCTCATCAATAGTCACTGACTGCATAATCGTTTTGTTTTTACATGCCTAGGTCCTTGGCTATTGCCTCCGTGGTCAGCCTCACCTGGCTAATTAGCTCCAGTGCCTATTCGGAAGTCGTCCCCTCGGCAAAACCCTCACCAACGGCCTCGATGTCTACCCTAGGGTAGATCGATTTGGTCATGGCGAGAGCTTGGGTGACGCCGACAGATACACGCTCATCCGAGTACTTCTTCAAGATACTCGGGGCTTCGCTTAGGCGTTCTTGCACCTGGGTGATGGTACTGGAGCTAGTCCCGAGATAATGAGGTTGCATGATGTCCAAGAGTCCTTTCATGGATCCAACGAGGACTTCCCGTGACTCCTTGATCATCTTGATTTCCTCTGCGAAGGCGCCAAACAGATGCATCAACAAAAATATTTGTTAGCCGAGACACGCAGTCAGAGCAACAAGCAGTCAAGCCAAGATCATTGTCAAGCGGGAGACTTACTAGCATAGTCAGCCTCCACCTTGGCTTTGGTTTTCTCCACTTCCTTCAGCTTTTCATCTTGTTTTTCCCTCTCCTTTGCCTGGGCTTTTAGCACGGCTTCGAAGGCTGCAAATCAAAACAGTCAAGAACTCAAGATTGCAATCAAAACTCAACAAGGCAGTCGGGAATCAACAACACTGGAGAAATACTACTCAGGATTCACTCGGGAGGATAACACAGAAGACTTACTTCTGATCTTTTCAGCTTGGGCCTAGTTTTCGTCTCTGAGCTTATCTACTGACCCCCTCAGCCATGTTTCCCTCTCTTGGCTAGTCCGCTCAAGGTCGTCTTTGGCTACCTAGAGCTGGCGTAGTTGTTGGAGCTAGGGGGCGAGCTCGGTCAGGACCTTATTCATCTTTTCTGAGCGATCGACGATCTTCTGCTCAGAACAAACCAGGGGAAATCAAAGTCTAATGGCAGAATAACAGATCAACGGAAACTATCAAGAACCCAACATGGCGAGATTCACTACATACCTAGACTCCCTTGGACGCAGCGATTGCAGCATGTATGAGATTTCTGTGCTCCCTCAATGCTGCTTCCTCATCGTGCTCGTAGCTCTCTGCAACTCCCTTGAGGGTGACCCAATAAAAAGTCCTTGGGAAGTTGTGCGGTGGGGCTTCGAGCCTAGGGCGATCTCCTTCATCAGAAGACGACGATATTGACGACGATGGGGTCTTGGCCCTAAGTTCAACTGCTATAGGATCTTCAGCGATCTACTCGGGGGCTAGGGCAGCAGTTTCAGCATCCGCTCCTTGGTTGGCCGGCGCTAGTAACTCTGCTGTCAGGACTGCTTTAGCTTCAGCAGCTGGGACAACCTCTGGCTCGGCAAATGACGTTACTAGTTCTGGCTTGGCTGGGATGGGCTCGGTGACAGGAGCTGGTGGCATAGTCCCCTTAGAATCTATGTCAACTCGCTTCCTGCACAATATGCCAAATATCAAGCCACTACCATATCATTCAAGACTCTTAGAAGATTGAAGATTGCTTACCTCTTGGAAGTCTTGAACTTCCACAGGGGAGCTCTAGAAGATGTCAGCAGGGGGCTTGATAGCTTACTCAGCGGCAGAGAGCTGCCGACCGTCAGGCCAATCAGCATGGCAATCGGTGGTGGTGATTTAGCCCCAGTCAGCTCTGTTCCTGACGCAGCCGACTGGGGTGTTGAGGCACTCGGCGGTGCTGGCCTTAGGCAGCGCTGGCCTCGGGCTTGGTGACATCGGTCTTGGGCTTGGCAACCTGGGAGCTAAACTGACAGGATCCTTAATCTTCAGGCTCCCCGGTGCTGCACTCGGAGTGCTTTTCTTCTTCTTGCCCGGGTCTTCAAATGGTTTCTTCCCAGCCCTCTTAGAGCTGGGTTGGGCGGCAGAAGGGCTGGCTGGCCGCTTCTTCAGTTTGGTGGCTAGCTGATTTTGGGAGTCATTATCAAACTCCACACAGTCCTGCAAGTATTTCCACGACATACATCATGCATTGCAAAACAATCCAAGACAGAAATCCACAGACATTCATCACAGAAGAATAATAATCCAATATCAATCTTTCAAGATTACCTGTGGCCGAGGCTTGCTCCGGCTGTAGGGCGTGGGGGCACGTTCTTCGTCTTCAGTCTCTACTACCTCATTGACGAAGAAGCTGAGCAGGGTATTAGTGACCTTGTTCTTGTCGGCTATGTTTGGGTATTCGCGACTGGGATCATCCTTGCCTTGGTAGTCCTAGCCAAAGTGGCTCCTAGCCTTCAGAGGTCTAGTGCGACGGTTCAGGAAGCACCTCGCCACCCAGGGACCTATTAGCCCAGAGATCTTCAGGAGGTCGATTTTCTCCATCAATTGGTATAGTTGTCCCATTTCTTCATAATTTGGCACTAAAGACTTGCTGGGCAGAACTGTTGGTGGAGAACCAGTGAAAGGGGGCAGAGAAGGTTCGAGATTAGAACAGTGGAACCATTCTCTGTGCCAGCCCTTGAGGGAGGTTTTCAAAGGAACGTTGAGATAAGTTTTCTTCATCTCATTACTAAGTTGGAGACCGGCCCTCCCAATGGTTTGGATCTTGTTCTTGGATGGCTGGGGCTTTATGTGGAACAAGTACCGGAAGAGATTGAAATTGGGCTTCACCCCTAGAAAGGCTTCGCACAAAGTGGCGAAGATGGAGATGTGCAGCATAGAGTTGGGATTCAAATTCACCAACTCTATTTGATAGTAAGACAAAAGTTGACGAAGAAAATCCGAACAAGGGAGGGCAAGACCGTGATCAAAGAACGAGGAGAAAATGACGGTCTCACTAGATTTGGGCGCTGGCATGGATTCCCCTTCTGCGGTGCGCCAATGAATGACATCTTGCCGCTGCAGCATCAACCGTTTCTCTAGCAGCTTTAGCTTCAACGGACTGCAGTCCGACATCGACCAGACTCCGGCAGTCATCTCTGGGATCTCAAATGGGGCTTTTGACATTGCTGGAGGCAAAAAGATTTGAGGGAAAGAGTTGTGAAGGCTTGGAATGGATACGGTGGGGCAGAATCGGGCTAATCTCGAGTGGGGGACGTAGGCTATAGCGAACCCTAGCGAGACGGAGCGTGAAATTTGGGCGCGGAAGATGGAAGACGAAACAATTGGCTGATTGGAGAAGAAGGGCGAATCTTTTCTCTCTCCCTGCTTTGTAAAGTCTATGCTGATAAGTGGCTTAGGCCGACTAATTTAGTACCGGGCCACAAGACATGAGTTTCTAAATGGCATGCCCTATTGAGCCGACTGCTGGCTGTGTTAAAATCACAGTGCCGATGCTATTAACAGAAACCGATTAAATAATTAGATATGCTTCATAAAAGCCTAATTGCTGGACATATGTGTTCAGATATCTGAATTATTTACCAGATATTGAGGATATATCCTTATAAGGATCGACAGCTAGTCTCCATTAAAATTAGGGATGCAGGTATCTCTCAAGTACACCTGACCACATATTGGGTTAAAATCCAAGAAGTGATACTCGGCTTACATGCTTAGCCAAAAATTACCTTGAGCAAAAATTCTTCCAACTGACATGATGCTGAAGAGCCTAATTTCCGTGTAGTATACTACTCGGGAAAGACTGAAAGGTTAAAGATGTTTGACTTTATGTTTAATTGTTTCATAATTAAGTACAAAGTCAGGGGCTACACCTAATAGGTGCGCCTATTCAGCGCATACTATTCATATTTTTCCATGAAGCCCTTCATAGCCTCGTTGCTAGTCGATATGAAGTAGGACTTAGAGAAGAAGCACTCAGATAAAGAGTACTCGGGAGCAAGACACTCGAGAAGCTTTCTCTAAGGAGGATGGGCACTCGGCATCAGCTATGACTCAACTATGAAGGTCTCAGGGGCTGCTGTGGAGGCCATGGTCCTCGGGTACCTCATGAGAAGCATTAGGGCAACTTGGACAAAGGATGGGCCTAACCTTGTAATTAGGGATACAATAAGACTCAGCATACATTACCTTGTATGACAAGGAAAAGATATAGTCCTAGTTGGGCAAGTTGTATTCCTAGAAGGAAACCCCTTGGTCAGAGTCCTACTGGGATTCCTACCCTATAACCCTGTCCCCCGGTATATAAGGGGAGGCAGGGCACCCCCTGAGGGCACCGCATACAATCTCACTAGAGAAACCTCAATGGCAATATACCACAACTGAAAGTAGGGTATTACCTCATCTCGAGGGTCTGAACCAGTATAAATTATTTCGTGTTCCTTTACAATCCATTAAGTTTAGTTCTCACGAGTAGTCCCATATTCTTATTGCCGATACAAAACATCGACAGGACATCTAAGGTAATAGAGATTGAAAAGCCGGTAACTACTCAAAGTGATGATGAGGATGATTCCTGAGGTGATGACTTACCGGTTATTTGCAATGACTTGCCGCCAAGAGAGGACAGGGACATTAAAATGTTGTTTGCCTTGCCATTGGAATTTCGTGCCAAAGATGAGGCCAGAATTGCACAATTTTCACTTGGCCCGAGGGATGCGGTCTTTGAGAAGCCCGAGAATTTCAATACTCACATGAAGCCTCTGTACCTCAAGGGGCATATTGATGAAAGGCCGATCTCTAGGATTCTCGTAGATCTAGGTGTCGCGGTTAACTTGATGCCTTACTCATTGTTCAAGAAGCTTGGACGGGAAGACGGTGAATTGAATAGGACCAACATAACGCTCAATGGCTTCAGTGGGGAGGCAACAGAAGCGAAGGGTTTATTCTCCGTGGAGCTAACCGTGGGGAACAAGACTTTTGCCGACTACATTCCTTGTCGTCGATGTGTAAGGTAAATACAACGTTATTTTGGGTCGTGATTGGATTTATGCGAATTGTTGTGTTCCTTCTACCATGCATCAATGTTTGATTCAATGCGACGGCGATGAGATAGATCGTTCAAGCAGATATGTCGGCAGAAGTTGCAATGGCCGATGCATCGGTTGAATGGAGACACAGGAATATGCAGTGCTTATCTAGAATGGATATTTCTACCTGTGACTTTGTTAGTGTTTCCAAAGACGATTTTGTACTCGTTTCTGTAATGCCGACTAGCTTAGCACGGCTAGGTGATATTACTTTTTACCATGAGTAAAGAAGTGAATTTGGAGTGGTTGCAAAAGCAGGTGCAAGAATATCGGTCTGCAAAGAATGATATTGGTAAAACTATTAAAGATTTTGATGAAGTAGAGAAGTTGGGTCAAGGTTTTACATCGGCCGATCCTATGGAAGAAGTAGATATAGGAGATGGTTATATTCCAAGGCCGACCTTTGTAAACAAGAATATGAAAGCTAATTACAAGGCTAAAGTAATCAAGTTGCTTAAAGAATATGTCGATTGCTTTGCATGGAAATATCATGAGATACCGGGTCTTAGCCGTGAGCTTATGGAGCATCGGCTTCCTATCAAATCAGGATTTAGGCCTTATAAACAACCATCTCGTTGCTTTAATTCTAATATCTATGATCGTGTCAAGCAAGAGATAGACCGATTATTAAAGGCAGGGTTTATTAGGCCATGTAGATATGCAGAGTGGGTTTCTAATATCGTCCCGGTTGAGAAGAAAGGGAGTGGTAAGATTAGAGTGTGCATTGGCTTTAGTAATTTAAATAAAGCTACTTCTAAAGATGAATATCCCATGCCTATAGCTGACATGTTGATTAATGATGCTTCTATTAGTTTTCTTGATGGTAATGCTAGTTACAATCAAATATTCATGGCTGAAGAGGATATATTCAAAACGGCCTTTTGGTGTCCCAGTTTTGTTGGATTGTTTGAGTGGGTTGTTATGACATTTGGTTTGAAAAATACCGGTGCTACATATCAAAGAGCAATGAATTTGATCTTTCATGATTTGCTCGGTATAATCTTAAAGATCTATATTGATGATATTGCTGTCAAATCGGATGGCATGGAGAGTCATTTAGCCGATGTGCGTTTAGCTTTTGAGAGGATGCGCTAGTATGGTTTGAAGATGAATCTACTCAAGTGTGCATTTAGTGTGTCAGTGGGGAAGTTCTTAGGATTTATGGTGCATGAAAGAGGTGTTGAGATTGATCCTAAGAAGATAGAAAAGATTACAGATTTTAAAGCGCCGACATACAAAAAAGAAGTTCAGAAGTTGCTAGGCAAGGTAAATTATTTGAGGAGATTCAATCTAATTTGTCTGGCAAAATTGATGCTTTTGTTCCCATACTTCGGTTAAAGAAAGAAGCCGATTTTGTTTGGGGAGCAAAACAGCAGGAGGCATTTGATGAAATTAACAGATATCTATCGACACTGCTCGTTGTGAAAGCGCCTAAAGCTGAAATTCCGTTTCGGTTATATATTGTTGCTGAAGATTTGTGATTGGTGCCATTTTAACACAGGGAGACGATGGCGAGGAGCACATCATTAAGTTTTTGAGTCGTCAACTAATTGATGCTGAGACGAGGTATGTCTTTGTAGAGGAACTTTGTTTATCTCTATATTATGCTTGCACCAAATTGCGACATTATTTGCTATCTAGTACTTGTGTAGTTGTTTGTCAGACCGATGTTATCAAGTACATGTTGCAAGGACCAATTCTGAGTGGGAGAATTAGCAAGTGGGCTTATGCTTTAATTGAATATGATTTAGCTTATGAGTATTTGAAATCCATGAAAGGCCAAATTGTAGCTAATTTTATTGTGGATCATCATGTAGCTGTTGATTATGATAATAGGGTTCACATAGTTGATGTTGCACCTTGGAAGATATATTTTGATGGTTCTTCTTGCAAAGAGGGGCAAGGGATAGGTATAGTGTTGATTTCGCCCAATGGTGCTATCTTTGAGACATCGGTTTGGTTGGAATAACATTGTACTAATAATCAAGCCGAATATGATGCTTTATTGTTCGGTATACAAGTGATGGAAATTTTGGTGCTAAACACGTAGAAGCCTTTGGTGACTCACAATTAGTAGTACAACAAGTTTCCGGTGTATATCAATGCTTTGATGGGTCGCTAAATAGGTACCTTGATCGTTGCTTAGATATCATTGCCAATTTTGATGATTTTGTCATTAGGCATATTCCTAGGGAAGAGAATTCAAGAGCTAATAACTTGGCACAACAAGCATCTGGTTATCATGTTAAAAGAGGCTTATTTCTTATTGTGGAAAAGCCGGTGCTCAAGTGTAAGATTTTGGGCGAAATTGGCAAAGTTTTAGACCAAGGACAGTCTAACCGGATGCTGATGGCCGGTCTAATCGGGGACCAACGGCGGTCTGACCGGTGCCTTATGGTCGGTTTGACCAAGGACTTAGTGGTCTGACCAGAATAGCATGGCCAGTCTGATGGGGGACGGGGGTTCCCGATCCTCCATCAGATAGAGATAACTATCATTTTGGTGGAACGCGACACACCGATCCGGCTTCAGATCAACAGACCCGATCCCTGCAACCTTAGCACCACGACTCCTCTAGTTATCAACCGTGTCACAAATCCGATTGACCTCGCCAAGAAGGCTAATCCCTGCCTGCGAAACGAAGAACAAGCAAGAACCCGAAAATACGCAACTCAATTAAAGTGACAATTGTAGATAAATGATTAAACACTCGAAGTTGGGGTTTCACAACCGATGACGGCGACTGTTCGAAGACAGATTGGTCTAAAGCAAAACCCAAACCCTAATGTGGGCGGCGGTTACTGAATATATAGTCTAAGGGTCGTCGCACCCCCTGGACACGCCCTCTAACGGGCTCTAAGACGATACACGGCCCAACGGACCAAAAGATGGTGACGTAGCACCCTGGCAGATTCTGGACGCTGACTTGTTTCGACGATTCCCGTTGACTCCAGTGGAATTTGGACGTCAAACCAAAGCCATTGGTTAGCTTATGAAATTATCTTTTCATGCATATGTGGATCGTCAAAAACGGAGTCCGTATGCATCTTGGGCGTCCATTTTACTGCAGGCTGGTCCTGAAGGCCGAGGCAGACTCGAACTCGAGTTGGACTGGGTCTCCGGCTTGTCTTGGGTGTCCTTGCGGTTCTTCTCCGCCTTCACACCTCTCTCCAAGTACTTAATGATCCTCTCCAATATTCCTAAGCAAGATAACATCATTAGGTAGCAATCTATTATCAAAACTATGAAAAGGATCGCTTAAGAACGAGGTCACCTCTAGATTCAATTGTCGCATTCGAGCTCGGGTCATTGGACCTTGCATAACGGTTAGAGGATCAGCGGGTGCATCCAAAGAAGTGATGTCCTCATCACGGTCAAACAGAATCCCAGCAGGAGGCTGGGGGGCATGGTTTTGTTTGTGTTTCAGAGACCGAATTGAGTCCTAATTCGGTTGATTGTGCTGAAGATCATATCAGTGACTAGAGAATCCCTTTGATCAAGTATTTGAAAAATCCTAGTAGCAAGATTGATCAAAAAATTCGGCGGAAAGCTTTTAAGTATACTTTGCTTAATGATGTGTTATATTGCTAGAATATAGACGGAGTGCTCCTAAAGTGCTTGGATAGTGATCAATCTAAGGTTGCGATGGGAGATGTGGGGCTAAAGGGTCCACATGTGAATAACAAATATATGCAGTAATTAAGAGATGATATATGCGAACGATGATGGTAATAACTGATTAATGGTAATTTTCTTTAATTAGAATCCTGTTGCAATGCACGGGCAATATGCTAGTTCTTGAAACAACTAGATGATGTCTAATGGTTTTTTTCCTGAAAAAACATCATCTGTCTAACAGCTCTTCTTAATAATCCTGCCTAACAGTAATCTGTTTTTCACAGTTCACCCAATAGGATAACTTCATATTGTTACTCATAAGTTAAGGAAAAGAAATCTGTTCTAATTGCCAGTTGTACAATACTGAAATTCTCTAGTTAATCGAGAATTCACATCTAACCTAATTCAGATAAGCGTTACTAGCAATCAATTAGTAAACCTTTGGATTGCTGTTAAAACTTAAATGTAACTAATCAACGGCATACAATATCTCTATTCTTGTCATGCTTTATTAATGTTTCAGCAAACTTACAAAGCACAAGCAATGACAAATTTTATTTACGCTACATCAGCAGAAATATTTGTTGCATTTGCATCAACATTGGAGACACTGCTACGTACATTATCCTGATACAAGTTACGGCAATGTCAAAATTGTTAGATGCTAGAATTCAGATTGAACTTTCTAATCGAAAACAATGACATGATGGGGATATCAAATTTGTCAGGATAAACTGCACAGATCATAGCATTACAGAAACCATCAAAAGCTTTCTTCAAACATCTGACATCAGATCTGAGCAGTATAAAGTATGATACATCTAACTGTATTTTGAGATAGAAAGCAAAACTCTCAATAGCTTCCTTCAAAATTCTGTCATTGGTTATACATGACAGCATAAGCAGTTAAGATCCAAGCAACATTTTTGTAACAATCACAGCAGTGTCATATTTGCCTTTTTGTTATCAGCAGGAAAGAACATCTAGACAATTCAAAATATTAACATGACTATAGATGACATGAATAAGAAAGTTGTGTTGACTAACCTATAACTTGTATGTTCAGCGACAACTGAAGAATGCAGTATTGGCAGTCTCTGCAGAGTTCATTGATGAAGCTTGATTTGGTACCGGCTGTAGAAGAACTGGTGGCATCTTATCTGGTACCAATATCAACGGTGCAGTACCATCAAGCATACTGACTACCCTTCGCATAGCAGGTCGCTTCCGGCAGTCTGGATGTACACAACATAGACCCACAAGCAGCACCCGTCGCATCTCATCTGCAACAAATCGTCCCTGGAGACACCGGTCCGCTGCATCAACCAGCCTTCGACGGCCCCATAGAGTCCACACCCAATTAACAACAGAGACTCCCCTCTCTGCAGGCCTTCGACCAGTGGCCACTTCCAGAGCAAGCACCCCAAAGCTGTACACATCAGACCGCTCTGTTGCCACCCCTGTATGAACATACTCTGGTGCAAGGTACCCCAGTGTGCCTGCTGGTTGTGTTGTAAGTGGCAACCCACCATGGCTCACAGTACGAGCAAGGCCAAAATCACCTAGCCGTGCATTGAACTCTGCATCGAGCATCACGTTTGATGACTTGACATCACGATGCAGAATCCGGTGCTCACACTCATCATGCAGATATGCTAGTGCTGATGCAACACCATATACAGCCCTGAACCGTGCCTCCCAGGGAAGTGTTGCCTCACCTAGTGTGTGCAGTGCAGAGTCGAGATTGCCGTTGGGCATGAACTCATAAACAAGCACAAGCTCATCCTTACTTCTGCACCACCCAGCAAGTGGCACAAGATTGGGGTGATGAGGGCAGTTAAGCATGGCCTTAAGCTCACTCTCAAATGCCTTGGTGCATGATCCAATAGCCTGAAACCGTTTAACAGCAACCCTCGACCCAGAGGGGAGCACCCCCTCATACACAGTGGCACCAGAGCCACCAATGCCGATCACATTGCCACTGTCAAAGCCCTTTGTTGCTGCCCGTGCCACCTCCATAGAGAGTGTCGCTTCCGACATGTCCTCACTTGCTACTGCATGTTCTTGATTTTTGCGGCGCATTGACCCAGCGAGCCAAACAACAGAACCAACGACGACGAGGACGAGCAAGACCATACCACAGAGGACTCCACCAAGCACCTTGTAGAACAGGTGCCGGTGGTGGTGGTGGTGAGGGGGAGGGGGAGGCTGGTTATTCGGCGGCGTTGGGGCTATGTTCTTGGTCGGCGGCGGGGCGTATGAAGAGTAGGGGAAGCCGAAGGTGCGGAAAGTCCAGCGCTCGACGACGTGAAGCGCAGCACCGTTGCCATTGGACGCCGAGAACCCAGCGTACATGTATGTGCGCAGGAGACCAGAGAGGTCGACATCGGCCGAGAGGGCGGGCTTCGCGGGGCGGCGGGATGGGGAGTACGAGAGCCACACGTTGAGGCGGCGGCGCGGCGCGCGGTACTCAACCCACGCGGTGATGGGCACGCCGGCCTTGAGGTCGACGCCTGGGTGCGCGGACGCGACGGAGAAGATGGATCCCGCGTCGAGCGCGACGTGGTTGCCGTCCGGGTCATGCAGCGCCACGTCGAGGTGGGTGTCAATCTCGACGGCGACGGTGGAGACGTCGCGGAGTTCGCCCTCGTCGGAGACGGATGAGGAGGGGTACAGGCCAAGGAACCCATTGGAGGCACCGAGGAAAGTGCGGGAGGAGGTGAGGACGAACGCAAGGCCGTCGCCGTAGGAGGGCTCGGGCGTTATGCGGAAGGTGAAGCGGGTGGAGAAGGAGGCCGGGGTGGCGGCGCGCGAGGAGGAGGCGGAGGCCGCGTCGTATGGCAGGAGGAGGCGCACGGGCTCCGAGAAGAGCGCGCGGCCGGCGCCGACGCCGTCGCGGGACGGGTTGGTGAGTGCGACGCCGGCCGCGTCCGGGAGGAGCGAGGCGGAGCCGAGGAGCGTGAGGTTGCTCGCCCACGAGATGCGGCGGTAGGAAGATGCGGGCACAGCGGCGGGGGCCGCAGCGATGTTCGACGCGGCGGCGGCGGACGACAGTGGGTGGACAGCGAGGAGGAGGGGAAGGACAAGGAGGGGGAGGCATGTACAGCGTGGAGGCATGGCGATGCGGCGCTAGGTGGTCACATTGTGTGCGGGGGAAGCCATGGAGGTGGAGCTCGAGAAACCGTCGAGAACGTCGGTGGGGAGATAGGGGGATTTGGGGAAGGGGAGAGGGGTTTGGGGATATGTTCCTATGACATGCGGGGTCCATACAAAAGGGACCCACAGGCCACGCCGCACTGTGCGCTGCATAGACCGAAGCGACAGATGGAAGGCGACTCTCAATCTGGTCTGTTGCTCGCCAGTTTGGTGACAGCTGTGAAAATTCCCAGCATTCTTGTGCAATGCGACGAAAAGTAGAAGGTCCAGTGTGACCAAGTGTGAGATCATCTTTAATAGTGTTGTTAGTTTTGGCTTTTTAACTAGCTTGTCAAAGAAACTAGAGAGTCAAATTTATCTTTTGCTCTAATAGCTTCTCCATTATATTTTTCAATCTTACAGTGAGTCCCACGTGTCAGAGTTGTTCATGTCTCTCTTTGACTTTCTCTCTTTTTCTTTCCCTCACCTTCTCCGCTCATCTTGACGACGTGGGAGATGCAAGCAGCTGGCGGCATGGATCTGGCGTGGGAGACCCAGGCGGCCGATGTGTAACGAACCCAATTTTGAGCTAACCGAAAATCGTGTAATAAAATGTGGGAATTAATAAAACATCTCCACTGCATGTGCATACTTTATTTTTATTGTTTCTCTCCCTTGTTTTTGGATTTTCTTGCATATGCATATTAGGCTCATATGTATTAAACTCGCCTCTGGAATTTTAAAGAGAAATCTGCTCAATATAAAATTGTAAAAAACTTCACTAAAATACTACACATCATCCAGGGCCTGCCTGAATTTTGGCATAATTTTGCAAGACCTGTTGCAATCCCGATAAGTTTCTCCATGCCCTAGGAAAATCTGGAAGTAGACAGATTTTTCCCCTGATTTTGCACTAACACCATTTCCAACCTATGGCTTTGTAACCCATGATTTCTGGTAGGATTGTAGCCCTATCCACCCTCTACCACCTGGTAAAATTTCACAGCCTAACTCCAAAGTTTCGCGCATGAAATGACAGGCACAATAGTGCTGCTCTGGATTAACTTCTGCAGATCCTGATTAAACCCTGACTTTGGGGATTTCTTGAGGACAGACCATAGCTCATCTAGCCTTGCAACTTCGTCAGTAAACAGTCCATACCTAACACTGTCTCCAGAAATTTTGGCTCGAATTGATTCCCTCCCTAGCTATTTAAACCAAGCACCCAAAGTCAGCCCATCTACACCAACCCGGGACTTAAACTCCTGGGCGTTCCTAGCCGTTTGGTCGCTGCCATGAGGGCCCTGCCAGCCGTGGACCCCACCTGGAAGTCCCACACACATGCTCCCAGCTAGCCACGCCCGACCACAGCAGGGAACGAGCACCACGCGCCGCCCATGCGCCTAGCTCGCCTCACAACCCGACGCCACTTCCTCTCTCGACGTCATCGCCTCTCCTCTTGTCCTCTCACTCACCTCACTCTCCTCTGCAAGTTCCCACCGAATACTCCTCCCTCACTGCTCCACATTGCCCTGCAGGCCATCGATTCCTCCGGTGGCAAGAAACTTCACCACCGGCGCATTGTCTCTCCGGTGAGCTTTTTCTCTCCCTAACCATGGGAACGTCATTTACTTTCCATGCCCTCACTAACCCCACCGCTCCCGTTCCATTCCCTGCAGCCATCTCTCGGAAACGCGAACCTCGCCACTGCTGTCCGTGGCCGCGCACCGGGCGCCACCGTCAATGTCGACCCCACGTTCCACTCGCACGAGACAGATCCGGTCGAGGCGCTTTACAAGAAGCATCGCAACCTTTCCAGGAACCCTCAGCCCGTGCACGTGAAGCCAAAGTGCCCAGCTTGAGAACGCCATCATTTTCCTCCTCTTCGGCCATCCCTTCTCATCGTCGATTCCGCTTTCTCTGCTGAGTTAGGGGTCGATTCCTCACACCTATAGTGTCGCTAGGGCCCTACTAATCTTGTAGACATGCATGCACAGCCTCTCGTTGCCCGGGGAATCACGCCACCGTGAAGCCGAGCTGAACGCCGTCGCCGAGTCAATCCACAATCCCTCGCTGCCATCCAGACCTTGCCGGACCTCGCAGGACCCTCGGTGAGCAACCTAGTACCTCATACGATGACATGCATTTACTGCATTGGCCGGATTTGAGCCCGAGCTTGACATGCAAGGGCATTCCGAAAGTTCTCACCGCTCGAGCCGTCGCTGCGCCTAGCCCGAGTCACTCCAAGCCGAGCCACTGCCACCATTAGATGCGCGTGGACCCCCTCTACAACTTTTGTTTTGGCCACGACCCCATCTGAGCCACCGTTCGCCGGCGGTGAGCCAAAAACCGAGCTAGGGTCATGGCTGCCCTGTTCTCCCACGCGAGGGACTTGATTTCTAGAATTAGAAAAACCGAGGTACTGATTTGAAAAGAATGTATTGACTGCCATGTGGGCCAAGGATCCATTAGTAATAACCCTAAACTTCAAGGACTCTTAACGAATTTCGCTTTTTGCACGTGATTAGGGAGTGCGGGTTGATTCTTGGAAATCCCAAGGGTCTTTTTGCATATTTTCACTCACTGACCAGTGGACCCAGCCATTTAAAATCTCAGAAAAATTTAAGAAAAAGGCTAAAAGTATTTCTTGTTAACTGAAAAATGGATAAATTTGTAAAATCCATAACTAATTCATTTTAACTCCAAATTGAATGAATCAAACTTTCCTGGAATCACAAAATTATGAAATTTATTCCTGTTGCTTTAAATCTGGAAGGACCAGTACCCAAAATTTCTCAAAAATAATGTAAATAATACAACACATAACTCATATGCAAATTTAGTTATTTCATCTTTACCTTAAATTAAGGTTTGGTAAATTCATGAAATATTGATCTTTACTGCAGTAAACTAAAACCCAATTTCATTTATATGAAAGACACTTATATAAAACTTGTAATAGGTAAATACATAAATTAGAATACATAATATATATATTGAGTTCCAAAATTCATAGGAAATTCATATTAGCTCCAAATAATATGAAACCAAATTTTTTAACTTTAAAACATTTTGCTCTCATTTCTGAAAAACAGAGTATTAGCTAAAATATTGTACATAAAACATGTTTATGATTTATACAAAGTATAAATATTTCGTATAGAATATAAAAAGTAAAATAATTTCTAAATATTATATAAACTCCATTTCAACTCTAAATGAGTTACACCCAAATGGCAATAAGTTCACAGCACATCCTTCCCTAAATATATAAAGTTATATTTCATAGAAACATAGTCCTAAAACACATGTATATTAAAGTATATGATACCGTATAGAAGCTTAAAACTTATAAAATTAATATCTCCAAATTGCAAAATAATAAAATAGAACTTCCTTCACTACAAATCATACGAAGCCAGTACCAAACCACTGTGTGCATTTCACACATATTAAAATAACTTCAAATTTTACCTTATATTGTACTCGAACGTATTTTCGTATAAAACTCGTAAAATTCATAACTCCTAAACCGTAAATGATAAAATAGAAATTCTTTCACCTAAATTCACTTTATAATAGTAGCAACTTAAGGTATAAATCTCATGCATATTAGAGCATTTTGGATTTTTCGCATTATTTGCTATTTATACGATCGTACGTTATTTTCTTTCTAGAGGACGAAGTCGATATCGGTGAAGAAGTGAGATAGTTGGTATCCGAGTACTCAAGAGCAAGGCAAGTTTTCTCCCCTCCTCCTTGAACAAATTGAATCCTATGTTTTGGGGAATGAAATGTGTTGTTTATAAAATTGCATGCGTATTTGTGAATAACGGTATTTGAATTGTGTTAAATGGTAGTTATAACCTATTAGTTGCATGATCCACCTTAAAACATTGTATTCCTTGCTGTTTGTAACCCTAGGCTTGGTTATAGTACTTGATTTGTACCCATGGGGGTCTATGTTAAATTAATACACTTACTTATGCTTAGCCATGCTTAGTAATGTGCTAAATACCACAGTGATCACTATATACCTTTGAAAATGGGAATTTTATAACTTCTGGACAGAGGTGAAGCCTCTGGTTATTTGTGAACTAAAATGGTGAAAAACCTGATTTTAGACTCGGGCGGCAAGTGGTGTGCATATGGAGTAGTTGCACACCGATAGGGGAAGTGTTCGTCTGGGTCAATTAAGGACCAAACTCAGTGTCATTTCTCATGTTAAACAGTACAACCACATGTGCTAGTATGGGATGGCCATAGTGGATTAAGTTACTTGATGTTTAGCCTTGCATTTTGGTAGGCTGAGTAGTATGGGCAGTGCCTACGACGGACTGTAGGACTGTCTAGAGGGGTTACCTATATGAACCATGAGGGACAGTGTGGTCACCTCATGGCGTAGGCGTCTAAGTTTGTCCAATACAACGTTGTGTGCCTCGTGGGGAGCCGGGTAGGCAGATCTTCACGGCGCTGGGTTAAGGCGTGGGCCCGCCACCCATGGCATCGGGATAGCGCCCCGATGTGGAGTAACACACCTCGTGCTGGTGCAAGGCTAAATGTTAGGGAATGTAAAAGTTGTGTTGTGACCTCTAGACCGCATTCAATGTGCAGAGTGTAGTGATACCGACGGGTGCCGAACAAACTAGAGCAATCACATCATGTGGGTAAAGTTGTATAAACTCTGCAGAGTTAAAACTAATTGGTTAGCCGTGCTCACGGTCATGAGCGGCATGGTTGTGTCCATTGAGTATAGATTTACGCTTTTAAATTTGTTTATAAAATTGGGATGAGGATTGGTGATTTATGAGAATTATGATGCTTATGACAATGCTTATGGTGACTTGTTGCCGAGGAAGGCAGCAAATAAAGGAAAATTATTATGTTGATCACTTCTTTACTTATTATACGGGTTTCCAATGTTTTATTAAATACCGTTGCAAATGATTGTGAACTAAAATTAGCTTTATGCAAAACTGAACCCACAAATAGCTATCCCCTTGATTTAGAGCTTGCATATAGCGATATAGGATTGTCCTTGCCAGTACATTATTTTGGTAGTGTACTGACTCTTACCTGTATGATTATAATCCTTGCTATAGGTTGAATGCTACGGGAATTCGTTGCTTCTTCAGGATTGATTCTTTAAGGAGTGTACCCCTAGTCGGATTGCCTGTGGTATGGGTAGATAAGCTTTCGCTGAATCATATTATTCGGTCATTCGACCTATGTAACTCTAATGTAGTAAATGTAGTTTACTTATTTGTACAACCATTTATTGTATACCATTGCTAGAGATGAAAGTGTGGACTAGCAATTTTCCTAGGGCTAGTCTGCATGAGTACAGACTTAGAACAATTGAGATACATGGAGGATAGTTCAACCGTAGACTATGTCCTCAGAGATATGTATCGTGTTTGGTCGTCACCTTCGTGTGGTTTGACGGGCATATCTCACCGTGCGGACTGGTGTAACTATTCTTTCAAATATCCCTCGTGTTCTTAGTCTGGTGTTCGGTTGTTTTATATTATAATTGGTGGTTTGTATGACAAGGCTGCGATGAGGTTGGATGGTTACTGCACTTATTTGGTTTTTATTCGAGATCCCATCCAACTAGATATTTCGCGTTGTCGTACTAATTACCTCTTACAGTGCAAAATACCGGGTGCCTACACGATGCGGGAAGACAGTGCGGCCGACCCAGGCAGCCGGCAGCGCGGGCCGGCAAGGCGGCGACAGGGGAGACGCGGGCTGCCAGAGATGGGGGGCAGGCAACGGCGGATCCGAGCGCATAGGTACACCTCGTCTCACTCCCTCTGCCCTATTGCGTCGTATGGACTGGTGGGGCCCATACCCGGAGACGAATTTGGCTAGTGGATTTAGCTAGCTAACTTTGGCTAGCCAGGGGATAGATTTGGCCAGCCGGATGGCTAGGTTGACAAATTGTTGGGATGGTGATTTTCGTTTAACTTACCAAAATTTGGTTTAGATAGGAACACTGTTGGAGTTGTTCTGAGTCCGTTGTTTGACATATATTTGCTTTTGAATTTTGGATTACATAGAGAATAACAAAAAGGAGAGAAAAGCCAGCCTTATGTTGATTCTATATACAGTTTAGGCTATTTCAAATGAGACGTTTCATTTTTATGTTTTTAAGAGTGCCTTGTAAGTAATAAGACATTTAAGTTATTTTTGCTGTTTCATAGGTATATATACAAGAGAGAACTACATTAGAAACAATGTACACATGGTTTCATTTAGATAAAACTCATTTTATATCTCTTTTCATTAATTTTTTACTACATCATCAAAAATATTGACATAATGAGAATAAAGCTCCCATTGAGAGTGGCCTTGTACCGTCATCTTATTCCATAGATTCAAAGTATTAATTGTATCTTCCTGTGATGACCAAATATATTGTTTGTGAAAAAAAATCGAACACACAAAAATAGGGGAAATCATGTATTTTTTTAATTATTAATATGAATGTATATAAATATATAGGCTCTCACATGAATTCGTCCTTTGCCTCCACGAAAATGCTCAATAGAAAGGTACGCTGACTAAAGATTATGTGTAGTCTACTAATTCCTGGTACCTAGCAATGAGAGGGACAGTTAATTACATCCATAGGAGTGAGTCTATGAAACACCTCCAATTATACTACGTTTGCGGTCGTCATCTTCCAAACAATTTGCTTGCCCTAGGTTGAGGTTGGTTCATATTTAACTGTGAATATTGTAAATATGATCCGGGTGGTTTTGTTTCGCCGCAACTTGGCTACAGTACACTACCATCATATCGGTGTGTGGAGCGGGTGTCAGAATGAAGGGGATGACGTTTGCCTCGTCGGTGCCCAGTTATATACGCCGGCCTTCGTCAGATATAAATTTTGTGATTGTTTTTGTCTCATCAATGTCTAACAACAGTGTATACATTTCTGTCCCTTTTGGATGTGTTAATACTATAGCGGCCTGGCCTCAACAGCACTCAACCATAATTTCGTCTAACCTCAACAGCACTCAACCATAATTTCATCTAACCTCGTTAGTTATATACGGATGGAATATGTGAGTGGCTACAGCCTCATCAGCCTTTAACCAATGCGTTATCCATCTCGCTGACGTTCGGCCATGATGCCAATGCGTATTTTAAATCTGCACGCCTCAGTGTTTCAGGCAGCGTTATTTTTCAGATACACGATGCTTATTCTTTTTAAGGAAGAATTACTCCCGTGTATGTGCGCACGGGGCAGCATATGTTTATAACCATTGATGGTTTAATCACATATTCTGCTCTTACCCATTAGCTTCAGCTTCTCCTTGCCGGGTTATGCTTCTGCCCATGCGCTCCGGCGTGTGTATGATCGAAGGGGCTTGCTTTATGATGCCGGCCGACCATACCAATCATGTATCAGGCCTATCAACCCAGTTCACACCCGGCCATGAGTAAGATACCATATTTTGAGATAGGGATCCCTCCCGCGCGTGATACGTGTGAGGTGAAATTGTATGTTTATTCTTAGATCGGCAAGAGCACGTACATGTATAAATCATGGTTAATCCGACACTAATAAGACTCAGACTCCTCCCAAGTTTATACATCTTCGAAGTTAATGATCCGACGCCAATGAGGAATTAGATTCATGTTGACCAAAATAGTGCCATCTGGCATCTAAGATAATTTAATAATGATTTGCTTGGTGAAGATGTTGTCGATGCCGGTGCCTGGAGAAGCGTATGTATACGTTGGAGATGATGGTCGTGTGCTTCTGCTTCTTGTTATTTGAGTCTTTTGAGCCCACCCGTCATTTAGCCATTATTTGCATATGAATATAACGCCTGACAATTTTGTTAATATTTAATTCGATGAATTTCAGTAAAAAAATCATCTAACATATACAGCCTATTATAAGTTATATGTATATTACCTTAGAATAACGTGGAAAATATCATACTGATAACTGTAGGTAAAGACTAAAAGCCATAAATAGATGATGGATGATTCTGTATGACAATTATTCGACAGAACACATCAATGGATTAAATGTTATATAGTTAAAAGTTATTTTAAAATAGTATCATAAAAAATATTGATCATTTAGTAGCTTATGAAGTGTCTACGGGATAATCCATAATCCATCGGCGGTCTGAACGGACTCTTGGTCTTAAGGTAAGGTCACACCAAAGAAAATTCATTAGTTCCTCTCTATTCCTTGTCTATATAGCTCACCACCATACTTTATATAGTGTTGATACTAAATTTGACAATAGTTTGTATTTATAATAAGTTCAAACCAAATTTAAAAAAGATCGAAGCTTTCTTGTGAAGCCCGCCGGACCGCCATTGTGCGGCCGGTCAGATCGGACAATAAATCGTGGTCTGACCACAGGTGTCGATCAGACCTTCAGCCCTAAGTCTCATTTCAATTTAGGTATTTCTCATGTTTTCTTTCTTAAGGCCAGGTTTTTGGAGTTATAGTTGATCTCTAAGGCTAATAGGACGTGGAGAAGGTCCTGTAAATGCAAGACCACCCCTTCAATAAATATAGGGGGTCAAGACCGATTGAAACAACCAATCAATTGCCAAAATCAATCTGCTACATCTACATCTATCTTCTACATCTCCCTCCTTTTTCCTGTATCACATGTCTATTCACCCTTAAACCCCTTGATTTTCGTCGTCTCTCATCTCTACAGTGTTAGAGGATGTCTTAGCTAGCCTGAGGACAAACCGGCGCGTATTCACCATGACGGAGTCCCTCCTGAGTGATTGTTTGGTGGCATCTACCCCTATCGCGGTGCGTCTCCAGGTACTGTTACGGGTTGCACACAAAGTGCTCACGTGTGTATTGGCACGCTTTTGCATCAACACACTTTTTGGCGACTACGCTGGAGAACGATTTTGATTACTATAGCCAAAATTCTACTTCTCTACCATAGGCTCCCACACTGAGATTGATCAAGACAACATTATGGCGACATAATACGAGAGTTGCCAGAAGTTAATTGCCAGGCGCTTGAAGCTCACTTTGAGGAATCATGGCGAAAGATGGCTTCATGCTACCGGAAGACGAGGCAAAGAGTCATCGAGCAAAAAGAATTCACGTTGCCCGTCGACGACAAAATCTAAGGTAAAGTCCCATTGTAGCAATTCCCCCGGTCTTGCATATGAATTTGCTCAAATAGTAGATGGTGTTGTTGTTGCTAGCTTAAATTATCGGTTTACATCCTTTAGTTCTACCTTTGAGAAATCCCTAGATGCTCCCATGAATGAACCAGAGAATTGGCTAAGTATCTGATTGCTAGGTGATGTATCTATTTGATAAAATAGCGAGTATGTCCATGGTGTTTATTCGGCTCACAATATATCACCAGTACGTACACAACAACATTTGTCGATGAAAAGTACCTACAATCCCCTCAATACGATATCTCATGCCCTGATTGTCGATGTTGTATATCGGCAGTAAAGATGTAGAGGATATACGTCAGACCTAAACCTAGATGGATTTGAAAGACAAGACGATTTAGACAGATTCAGGCCCTTGGCGAGAAGTAATACTCTACTCCTATTTATTGTGGATTGCTTTCGCTTGCATATGAATTATTCCCCTAAGGGGGCTCCTTGCGCGCCTTATATGGGTCGAGGGGAGAGTGTTACAAGGTAGTAAACCCAGCCGAATACGGCTTAGGATTCCCTTATCTGTATATAGAGTATTAGGTTAGGATTCTATCCCTTGTCTTGTTGTACAACGTAACATGATGCCGAGTTCTACTTTATTTATAATTATATAGGCCAGCCCACCTTCTATCCATGTGGCCGTATTTGCCTCCTGTAAGGGTACCCAAGACCCATGTCCTCCACACTGATTTTTCTCGAGGATTTAAAAATGATTTAATAAATGATTTCTAGAAATTATAATAAACTGTAAAGAATTTAACAAGTGAATTAGATATGGGAAATAAAATTTCCATTAATAAATCATGCATGGAGTTATTTTTCTTAAATTCTCCATGCCCTAATGTCACACCCTGAGTTTCCCCTCAGTAGAGCCAAAAAGAAATCCTTAATTAAATCGCATAAAGAATATATTTTATAAGGCAGGAGTGAAACATTAATGGCAAAATACTTAAATAATAATTTATTGTAACATACCCAAACAGGTGCCTTAAATAATTTGTGAGCCATGGTGGAGATAAATGAAAAGCTCTCATGCCTTGTCACATATAATTTTATATAATGCATTTTCACCTCCAAATATTATTTCTTTTATCCTTGTATGACCTAATAGAAATTATAGGTACAACCTGAACTATTAAAAAATTAAAGGAAAACTTTGGAGAGATAAAAATCTGAGGAAAATTTTCATAAAAACTACACACCATCACCTACCTACTGTAATTTTTGTTGAATTTTATCATTCCAGTGAGTAGCTCAAACAAATACTTTAAAATCAGCAAAATGGTAGGAAACTCCACTGCAGACAGGCCATTTGTCAATTTTTATAGAATTTATTCATAACTCTCCTTCCCACAAAAATTGGCCAGAAGTCAGATCAAGATATTAACTAATTACAGTAAAATTTGAAATGCCTTCCTCACAATATTTACACATAAAATGACAGGCCAAAGCTCACTGGCTTAGGATGGTGTGCAGAGAGGGCTGATTTTTGTACCAAACTTTGCAATTTCACCAAGAAAAAATTACAAGTCACATGACCCTGAGATTTGGCACATTGTTGGACAACATCACCCTCTAACCATAGTAATTTTTCCATAATCTGATTCCCACTGTAACTAAGTCCAATGACTAGATCAATGTAACCCTCAACTACTTCCATAATCTAGAAGGGTTTCTCTCTTGCCTTTCACTGCGAAGTGGCCCCAGCCACTGTGGGTCCCACTTGTCAGCCACAGAGAATCACCAACATGGCCCCACCCTGCAGAACACATGCGCCACGCGTGAGGACACGTGCCAGCCCGCCGACAGAGCTCCCCTCCACCTTACCGAGCGACGCCAGCGCCTACATCTCCATTCCCTCGGCCGGGTCGACGACAACCTAAACCATTTCGCCATTTCGCTCTCCTCTCCAGCCTCTCTCTGCTCCATGGAAAGCCCGAGGCACAACCCCACCACAACGCCGGGAACACCACTTCCTTCCTCGGTGCCGCCGGGCTCACCGCTGTCGCTGTCCTCCTCTGGTGAGCTTCGCCACAGCCGAGCTATGGGAACATGATAATCTTCCAATCCCTAATCCAATTTTCCCTTCTTCTTCCCCTGTTCTCAAGGTTGAAGACGCCACGTCGTGCACCTGGCTTCAGAGACCGTCGCCATGGCGTGACCGCGTTCTCCCTAACCAAGGCAAGACTGGTGTCGATTTTTGGCCAGCAGCCTCGCAACCCCAAGACGACCCCAAGGCTGGAGCACGAGAAGCTGACGAGCCCCGAAGCATTAGCTATACTTCAATTCCATGCACATGTAGCTACCTCAGTACCTCACTAAGCCAAGGCCTATGGCTCTCCTCTGGATTGCAGCCTAGATCTAGCCGACGCCGTTCGCCCGGAGTATCCCGCCGCTGCTGGACCACTTCTGGGGAGCTTGTCGCCGTTCCAGTCTCATCGAGCCACGCAACACCTACGGTGAGCACCCCTGGCACCTTAGATACCACATGCATGCGTTGCTTTGGCCTATAATGAGATATGCACCTACATGCCATACCATGCCGTCGCTTCCGCCGTCATCACCATCGATTCTGGTCACCATTGAAGCCAAGAAAGCCACCGATAGCTGCATCTGGGAACCCTCTACCTTTTCTATTTTGATAGCTCGGCGAGATCTGCCGCCATTCACCGTCGCCGCCGTTGCGAAGCTTGTCGGCCGCGCGCGCCGTTGCGAGTCCTGTCTCGAGCCACTGACAAGAGGGCCCCACCGTGTTAGCGTGTGAGGGTGACTATCAGCGAGGATTTAAAACGTCCGAGGTCCTTTTAGCAAATACACCAGACACTGACGAGTAGGCCCTGGATCTATATGTAATAACTAAAATCAGTGAGGACTCTTAATAAAAACTGTTCTCCCACGTGTTTTGGGACCACGGGTTGATTCTCGGAAACCCCAGGGGCCTCAGCACAAATGTCGTTTCACTGACGTGTGGACCCCCTTAATTTAAATCCGAGAAAAACTGAGAAAATAATTAAAATCTTTTCTGTTGCATTAGGAAATGGATTTAACTTTAAAAATCATAGAAAATTCATTTCAACTCCGATTGGGATGGTAAAAATTGCAGTAGACTCATAAAATTGTGAACTATTTTTCCAGAAGGTTAAAATCTACAATATAAGCCACTGGAATATTTTTAAAATTTTATAATAATAATAATCCACATTTTTAGTATAAAACCTTTGGGAATTTGTATCTTCCAAACAAAAGCTAGTAAAATAGAAATTTCCTCACCAAAAATCTTCCTATAACAGTACTAACCCACTGTAAGACATGCATGCATAATAGAGCATTTTAAGTTTTCTCGTATATTTGCATTTATTCGGTTATACATCATTTGTTTAGTGGGAGAAGTCGAGTTTGACGAAGAGGCTGAGCTTGACGCTGATATAGGAATTACTACTGAGCAAGGCAAGCAACCTCCTCTCTCCCTTTGAACATATTGCTCCTATGTTTTGAAGGAAAATTGTTTGTTTTACTAAATTGTATGCTATTTATAATATATGGTTGGAAAATGGGTGATTGGTAGCTAATGCCAATTAGATGCATTATGAAAACCCCAAAAACTTGAATTCCTCACCATTGTAGCCCTATGATGGGTGTGGAGTGCCTTTTTTTACTCATATGGGCTTATCTATGATATAAATATATATTTATATGCTTAGCCATGCTTAGCTTTGTATTCTAATTCATTTGACACCTTATAAATATTGAAATGTGTATTTTAATAATTCTGGATAGAAATGTGATTGGTGATAAAATGATGCACTAAAATGATGAAAATGATTTTTTGACTTGGGCGGCAAGTGGTACACATATTTGATAGTTGCGTACCGATAGCGGGAGTGCCCGCCTGAGTCGGTTAAGGACTGAACTCAATGTCTTTTACTATGGAATACAGTACGACCACATGTGCAGATATGGGTCAGTCATAGCTTACTAAGTTGCTCAATATTTAGCCTTGCATTTGGTAGGCCAGAGTAGTATGAGTTACGATGTTGTAGTGACTCATAAGAACTACCTATTAACCCGTAACGATGTAGGTGTCTAAGTCTATCCAATACAATGGTATAGTTCCTCGTAGGAAAATAGATGGTTTGCTGCCACGGCGCTAGGTTAAGGCATGGGCCCGCCACCTAGCGGCTCTAGAGTTGCTCCTAGAGTGGATATTCACTTGCCATCACTGGTGCAGGGCTAAATAGTGAGCAATGTAAAGGCTGTGTTGTGAGTAGTGAAACAGGTGCTATACCGCGTGGCATGTCAGACATGATCACTATTACACATCGTGTGGGTAAAGTGTACACACTCTGCAGAGTTAGAACTAATCGATTAGCCGTGCTCGCGGTGTGTTAACGCCAAAATTTGGTAAGGCCCTGTGTCAGATTCGGTCAAAGGGGAAATTGCAGTCAACTGGCGGAAATTGATCCAGAAGAGACCGATTCCGGGAGGGAGCCGTGAAGACCGCTGTTTGGCAGTTGTTTACTGTACCTATTAATTAGACAAGTGTTTATCTTTAGGAAACCTGACCTCATGTCCGGTCAGGATTTGTTAGCGTTTTCTGTTATAATTAGGAAGTCATGTACCGTGTCCGATAAGGACTCATGTAACTCGGGGTATAAATACGTATGCCCGGGGACCTTGTAAATCATCACTCGATCAACACAATTTCGGCGCATCGCCACCCTTCCGACGGGATCTTGCTTCTCGAGCCGGGCTGCATCGGTTAGGTCCGACCTCCTGCGAGAGGGTAAGTCTCGTCACCCCGGCTACCTATCGGCTAGGACTTCCTCGGTTGGGTCCGATATTCTAGTCGGTTTACGGTAGTCGGCTTACCACGATATATTTACTTTGTCTATGGCTGCATCAGTTCAGTTTGACCTCATAGATTGATTAGGTATATCACATCACGTGTGCATAGATCATATCGGCTTACTGGGAGCGATTTATCATCAGTTTGTGCTGCATCGGTTAGGTCCGACCTACTAAACTGCTAGCGATAAATCGGTCCTGCTAGGTCAATGCTTTATGTGCAAGCGTCTTATCGGGGTGCATAGCCGATAAGTTATCATGTTTTAGCATCACGATCGCATCAGGTCCATCAGCTTATCGAGACTTCGTTATTATTATTAGTCTGTGCTGCAACGGTTAGGTCCGATCTATTAGATTGAATAATAACGTTATTCTTAATAAGCCGATGGGTTTTATGCGATGTTGTTATCGGAGTGCTTAGCCGATAAGTTATCCCTTATTAAATACAACCGATTATACTGCTTGCCTTGTGCATTCTTGCCTGCATTGCTGTTACTATCGGCTAGGGGCTAGCCGATTGGTTTATTCCACCGATCCGAGTGCGAGCACCAGCAGGTTCCCGGGCACGACCTCAGTCAAGAACCCGGGCATGAGCATAGGTAAGAACCCGGGCACGGGCACGGACAGCGGATGAAGATCCCGGGAGCCGATGTGAGCAAGGGCCCGGGCACAGGCGCGGGCAGTATCTTCACAGCAATACCAGTGACTTTAAACTAAGATTGGCTGGAGTTTATTTAATCTATTTATTTATGCATTCTGCTCGTTTATTTTACCAAGTTTATAGCCAGTTTTTGAGCATCCCTTCGATGATCGGCTAGCGCAATACTTGTTTATTATTATGTTATTATTCTTGCCGTCATCGGCTTTTAGCCGATGTATAAGTGCTACAGTGCGTATCGGCCATCGGCCGATGAGATGAGTCCAAGCTGGCTTCCAGCCGATTGGCTCACGAATTTGACATCTCCTCTCCTTGTCAATTGCAGGGTCAAATTGACTGGCACGCCTACGAACCTCAAGATTTTAGGATCTGCACCGGAGTGAAGCAAATCTCCCAGGCCTTCGCGTGTCTCCAAGGCGTCGGACGGCCCCGGCGGTTTTCGGCGTCAACACGGTGATGAGCCTAGCGACTTATGTTGAGTATAGATTTATAAAAGTGTGTTAAATATTGTGTGAGTACAAATGGGAAAATTTGAGGGAAGGATTTTGTGAACTCCTTAGGCTTACCACCATGGAGGGTGGTAAGTGCCACTTATATGTTTTGAAATGAAATCAATATATATATATATATATATATATATATACACACACACACACACACACATTATGGATTCTAATTACATGTTTGTGAATTGGGCCCTGAAAAATGTTTACAAAAATCCAATCTTGCTTTTACGCAAATGAGTAGCCCTATTAGCTTTTCCTTGATATTACCCTTCATGTATTTTTGGTTTGGCATTGCCAGTACATTGTAAAAATGTATTGATTCTTTCACTTGTGTGTTATCTATTGTCTTTAGGCTTTGATGCAGGTGAGGAGTTAGTTGATGATGAGTTGCTTGGTGGGGATATTCCTAAGTTTCAGGACAGTTCACACTAGGGCTTACCCTAGTCGGTCGCCTGTGGGATATTTTGGGTAGAACAAGCTTCCGCGAACTGCTATCTATTTGGCCGGTCGGCCCGTGTAAATTATGGATGTATCACTAAGCTACTTAACTAGTTAGACTTCTACCTTATTATGATGTCAACTGCTAAGATGAAAGTACAGAGCTAGCATCAACTCCTGGGGCTAGCCTTGTACGAGTATGGACTCGAAACCTTTGAGATATTTACTTAATAGTCGGTGGGATCGAGTCCTCTGTAGTATACATTCTGTGGTCACCATCATCGAGTGGTTGACGGGAATACTTCAGGGAGGACTGGAAAAAGGTTATTTTGTCAGGTATCTCACTCGTTTCGGGCCCGGCACTTTGAGTTTGTATCGACTCGCCGTTTGCAATGTCAGGTTAGCTTTGAGGGGGTGGTGGTTACTGTAATTATTTGGGTATTATTTGAGACCCCACCACTCCAAGAGTTAACGCTGACATGGCGAATTGCGAATCATGGTACAATCCTCTGAGTGACCCCACATTTATCATAGTTGGGAATATTTTTCTTGTATTCCTCTTACCAAAATACATTAACAGGATTTTTATTGGAATTTTTAGATCACTAGAACTATTTTTAATAAATCAACTTGATTTATCGGAATTAAAATCCCCCTAGAAAACCTCTTTTCCTCCCTTTTTCTTTTTCTTTTTCCTTTCTCTCTTTTTCCCTAGTGGGCCGCACCCATTTCTCCGCGCCCATTTCTTCACTTGGCCATGGAAACCACGCATGCTCGTGCCCACGTCACCGTCGCCATCCTCGGCCCTCTTTCGTTGAAAACACCCACCCCGGCCACAATCTCTCTTGGCTGGACCTATTTAAACCTTAGATGGTGTCTCCTCGCTCTTTTCCCCCAAAATCCTGAGCTCCTTGTGCCCTCTAGCCCTCTCTGCACCATGAACTCGAAGCGCCACCGTGCTCTACTGCTTCTAGTCGCCGCTCACTGCCGCCCTAGTCGTCGTTAAGCTTTGCGCTAGCCTCTGCCAAGTTCACCGCACCCCGGAGAACCGCGTCTACCCGCTTGCCACCACCGGAGCTCTACATCCTTGTGTGGGGAAGTTTCGCCACTGCCTCGTCCCGTTTCTCACCGCCGTTCGCCGCATTCGCTGTGGGCCCATGGTGAGAAACCCCTTCGCTTCCCTATCCTCCCTGTCGCTCACCGCAGCCCTCCGCCACTCCGGATGGTTGCTGGCGATGACCATCAGGCCACACGCAACAGTGGGGCATTGCCCCTTTCACCCTTGGCCGTCCGATCTACTCCGTGGTAGATCGGGGCCATCCGCGTGGCCTGTCCTGGGTGCCCGCGCATCTTGCCACGTCAGCGCCGAGTCGGCTATCCTGTTCGCTGTGGCTGCCCGCCCTTGAGTCGCTGACTAGTGGGGCCCGCCTATTATCGCCAGCCTCCCCCCGGTCGGCTAACGCCATAATCCCTATTTAATGCGCAATAAATCATTAAGGCTTTTCTTTTGTATATTAAAAACACAGTGAATCTTTGAAAATTCATAACTAACCCATACGAACTCCGATTAATTCTATTCAAATTTTATTAAAACCAGAAAAATGCCAAGAATCCATTAAAAATAGTTTTAGCCTCTATTTCAGTGATCTTATGTACTGCTTTATTTGTTTATGCATTGCATGTCGTTAGAGACTAACGTTTTCGAGCACTCTGTGTACTTCGAGGTCGTCGCTGAAGTTGCAGAACCGGAGCAAGGCAAGTTACATAATTATTCTTGATCATATTGTACCTAATTTGTGCAAAATATTTGTTTTGCTTAAATAAAGTTGCATGTTTTATTATTTCATTTGAAATCGGACTTAGCTTATATATAGTTGGTTACCATAGTTTAAGAAACCCCTTTTCCTTTGTCACCTGGGAAATAATATGACTAGATTATGATTTAGGCCTGTTTAGCCATGCCTAGAATAAACTAGCTCACCTTAGGGGATTTAATTACTCATTGTTATATTTATGATCAACCTTGTGTCGAGATGATGGAGTTTTGGTCATGGATAACCACACAACTAAGATCTAATGGTGGGCTGTGGGTGAATGGTTCTATTGGTCGCACCCATGAAAATTAAGTACCGGTTTGCGGGAACCCCTTGAGCAGATTTCCGTACTTACCACAAGCCAACGTGGGAAACAACTAGGCTTGTAGCACAGCTTCTCTCTCTTCTAGGCACTGTTGGTGAGGATGGGCGTGATGGAGTTGGGTTGGCTCGGGTGTTGGGTAGATCGGCTTCTGGATCCATCAGGGCGCAAGAGGGTAGCTTGGCCAACATGGTGTACCTTATCGATAGGTGCAACCTCAGCGTGGTGTGGATGGTTGGGTAGGAGTTGCGTGAATGGTCTTGTCACAGCCTCTCGCGGGGTGCCATGGTGGCCCGCCGGTGCACGGGAACATGCATGGGGTTATGTCTTGTGGGTACAGTTGTACACCTTTGGTCAGAGTTGAAAACTATTCGAATAGCCGTGCCCACTGTTATGAGCGATTGGTCAAGACTCACCGTGATTAGTCTCACCAGAATAATTTGACTTAAAATATTGTGTAGGAGTAGGATGGATGGTTTGGGTCTGATCAACGTGGTGCAACGTTGACCAGTGATGTTTTGATAATGCTTAATTTAACAACTGTTTTACCTGTTTCTCAACTACTACATTTTACGACTGCTTTACACAAATGAGCCCCAAAGCCTTTCTTTATCTCCCGTGCATTGTGCATATTTTCGGGTGTGACTTGTTGAGTACTGTGGGTGGTACTCAGTCTTGCTTTCCTTCCCTCTCATAGATGGAGTTCTACTCTGATGATGATCGTCAGGAGGAGTAGGCTTATGCTGCCGTCAAGCTACCGGTGGACTGGAACCTTTGCGTGCCTAGTTTATTTATCTTTATCATTGTCCACTGCACTTATGTAAGACAATTTTATTCTGTTTGTAAGACGTGCTCTGTATGGCAACTTGGTCTGTGTGTACCCTGGCTTTCTTGGGCAGGGATTTAATACACATATCGTCCAGAATTCTGGTTGTGAATTTCTAGGCGTGACACCTAAATGCTCTGTGGAATTTCTTGGGAATTTTCAAAACTAAATAACTAATTTTAATATTACAAACTTGATTTCAGTGTTTATCAAAAATGAGAAAAAACCAAATAATATCCCCCTCTTCAGCTCTGGGTCGCTTCCGCCCCATCCCTTCATTCTGCTTCTTTCCATCAGGCTGCCCTAGCCCAATCTCCTCTTGGGCCTAGGCCTTCCATCCCTTCCTCCCTCTCTCACCTGGGCCAACCACCCTTCTAGCCCATGGCCTCTGGCCCACTCCCTTCTTCCCTCGGTCTTGGTCCGTTTACCTCCCTGTGGCCCAGCAAGCCAGCCTCCCCTCCATGATCGCCTTAACCCAGCGGCCCGCCTAGCCGAGCCGACCGGCTCACTCGCCTCCTCGTTTCGCTGACAGGTGTGTGGAGGACATGGGTCTCGGGTACCCTTATAGGAGGCAAACACGGCCACCTGGATAGGAGGTGGGCTGGCCCATGTAATTAGAGATAGAGTAGAACTTGGCTTCATGTTACCTTGTACGATAAGGAAAGTGATAGATTCATAGCCGAATTCTCTATGTACAAATAAGGAAACCCTAAGCTGTATCTGGTTGGGTTTTCTACCTTGTAACTCTCGCCCCTCGACATACATAAGGGGCATGGAGCCCCTCGGGGAAACAACTCATACACAAGCGAAAGCAATCCATCACAACATGAGTAGGGTATTACCTCTCTCCATGGGCCCAAACCTGTCTAAATCTTCTTGTCTTTCAAATCCATCGAGCTTTAGGTCCATCGTATAGTCCCTACATCTTTATTGCTGATATAAAACATTAACAGTTGGCATGCTAGGTAGGGGGAAGCGCTGAGATCATCTTGACAAGCTCAATGGATCCAATCTCCAAAGTCGCCAGCATCACCTTCACTCCCGGGCAAGCCTTTCGCTTCGGGAGCCTCAACTTTCTCGCTGACGCCTTCGGTAATCTCTCTCTTTCCTAGTCAGAGATGAACCAATCAGAGGAGATGCGGTCAACCATGCGCTGGTTGGCCTCGGCAACGCTACAGCAATCTTTAATGGCATGCTTTGGCAACGACTTTGATCTATGGGGCCGGAGGCAACTCACTTTCCTAGGGTTCGACTCAGATACGGCCTAGTGCCAGTCAGGATCGGATCTTGGGGAGATGAGATAATCAACTCCTTACTCGGCCTCGCCAATTCCACTGCCGTCTTCTACACTATCCTCAGGCGGCATCCTCGATCCGATAACTTGGAGGCAACCCTATCCCTTAGAGTTTGACTCGGATATGGCCCTGTGATAGTTGGGTCCGAATCTTGGGAGGTCAGGGTCATCATCACTCGGCTCCAATTTTCCAACTCTGACGATCAATCGGAAGATAGTACCAAAAGCTTTTCACCTCCTCGAGAGGTGTTTATGGCATCAAAAGGAAATTCGAGCCCAAGTCAAAAGCCTCGTCGACTGCGTGACCAACATGAAGAAGAAGCTCGTCGACTGCGTGAGCAGGAGGAGGAAGACAGATGCTGTCAAGCCTAATGGGACGCGCGCAACCATCAATTGCACGAAGCCAGGTGGCAAGCACAAAAAGACATACTCCAGAACAGGATGAGCAACCACGATGTGTTTATTACTCCTCAGCAGAACGTTGTGGCCATAACAATTCTATTCGACATGCTGCAACTACGACGGGATCATGCGGCAACACCAACGAATGTAAAGATCAAGGCCAAGGTAACAGTAGCAGTGGTGCAACACAACTAGGAAAATTCTAGGACCCTGCTTCTCTCATCAAACAAGTCAAGGTCCGACGCCATCACCTCGAGGTCCGCAAGCAAGCTCCCGGTAGCCACATCTAGTTAGAGATCATCTGAGCAACCACACAGATGACAATTTGATCGCAATGACGATCAACAACGACACCATGACGACTATAGTAGGCAGAAAAGGGATGTCAAGGACCGACCACACCGTGATCTCCACCATGATGTCGTGAATGCGAAGAAGACGAATGATGCCGACTAGAAGACAAGCACGACCGGTTCGGCCTCCACCACGACTGTTACAGCTGTGGGAGCCGGAGCCCACCGCGACGATCCCCCGATCACAAAAGCCACTCGGATGATGAAATTTCATCCTTCATACCCGAGCTATTCTAAGTCGACTGGCCAACAGGTTTTAAGCCAACTGAAGTCAAGAAGTACAATGGCAAGGCGGATCCCGAGTCCTAGCTTATAGTCTACACCTTGGCAAGCTAAGCTGCTGGAGGCGACCACAAGGCGATGACCAACTATCTTCAGTTGCCTTGGCAGAGTTGGAACGGACTTGGCTAATGGGGCTTCCGAGAGGGTCAATTGATTCCTATGGAGAACTCCACGACTGATTTGTAGCCAACTTCCAGGGCACCTACGAAAAGCTAGGCTCGGTTCGACTTGTACAAGATACATCAGAAGAAGAATGAGTCGCTCTAGGACTTTATCAAACGGTTCTCCGAGAAAAGGAATATGATTCCCAAGATCAAGGATGAGACGGTCATTGCCGCCTTCCGCAAGGGAGTCAAGGATTCCCCTTTCATCGCCCAATTCACTCGCAAGACGCCGACTATAGTTAAAGCCCTCTTTGAGATGGCCAACAAGTACGCCTCCTCGGCCAAAGTTGTGGCCAAGTTGCAAGACAAAAAGTCTCGACAGAGAGACCGATGCGAGTTGGATGATGCTGGACCATCACGAACAAGGGACCGCAAGGGGAAGTCTGAAGACCTTGTAGCCGCATTCGAATGCAGCCGCCCTCGAGCTCCCAGAACCGAAGACTATAAGAAGGTCATGAACGGCCCATGTCCTTTCTATCCAAGGGGAAGCACACAACCAAAAATTACTACATGCTCAAGAAAGTTTGTCTCGGAGAACAAGAAGCCATCGGCAGGCGGTGATGCTGGCATCAGCAAGGACAAGGATAAGCCAGACATCGATGTAGTAGGAGGGTTCTAGGATCCTCACACTGAGCTCAATCACATCTTTGGCAGGCCGTTGGCGTACAAGTCCAAGCGGAAGCAAAAGATAACCGCTCGTGAAGTTAGGACTGTCATAGCGATGCCCCTAATACTTACGGTGGTCCGAGGTCGCCATCATGTTCAACCGGACGGATCATCCTGACCGACTAGCCCATCCAGGACGTTATCCACTCGTCTTGGATCCGGTCATCAAAAATGCCAAACTCATGAAGATCCTGATTGATGGTGGAGCGCGCTCAACATCCTTTGCCAAGACCCTCGACGAGAGGAAGATACCTCGATCCGAGCTACGGACGAGTACAACCCCCTTCTACGGGGTCATCCCCAGCCTTTCTTCAACTCCGCTCAGCCAGATCACCTTGCCGGTCACGTTCAACACGCAGGAAAATTTCCGCATGGAGAACATCTGTTCCAAGGTCGCTGATTTTGAGACAGCCTACCACGCCATCTTGGGAAGTCCAGCACTTGCCAAGTTCATGGTGATTCCCCACTACACATACATGATGCTAAAGATGCCAAGACCTGCGAGAGTCATCTCCCTCCGCAGCGACATCAAGCAAGACTTCACCTGCGACAAGGAGAGCTATGAACTGGCCCAATCATAAGAGGCCGCAGTCAAATGGAACAATATTTGACTAGCGGCATCCACTTCCTAGGAGCACGAGGAAGTCCTGCAAAATGGTAGCCAAGTCAGGAATTGGAGCTGACAAGGAGGTCAAAAAGATGCCCCTATACCCTTCCGACCCAATGAAGATAATGCTTGTCGGGACCGGACTCGACCCCAAATAGGAAGATACACTAGTCACTTTCCTCTAGGAAAACAGAGACATCTTCGCTTGGAAAGCTTCCGACATGCCTGGTGTACCAAGAGAGGTGATTGAGCATTCCCTAAATGTCAGGGCGAATGCTAAGCCCATAAAAAACGACTACGGCATTTCGCTCAAGTCCGCAAGGATACTATCCGCAAGGAGATTACCAAACTCCTAGCTACCGAGTCATCAAGGAGGTCTACCACCCGGATTGGCTAGGAAACCCAGTTCTGGTCCGGAAGAAGAACGGTCAATGACTCATATGTGTCGACTCACCGACCTAAACAAAGCATGTCCTAAAGATCCCTTTGGTCTTCCTCGTATTGATCAAGTGGTTGATCCTATTGTGGGATGTAAACTACTGAGCTTTCTCGACTGCTACTCGAGATACCACCAAATCAGCTTAAAGGAGGAGGATTGCTTGAAGACCTCCTTTATTATGCCATTCAAATCATACTGATATATCACAATGCCTTTCGGGCTGAAGAACGCTAATGCAACGTATCAACGTGCTATTCAGTACTGTCTTCACTCTCAACTCGGACACAACGTGGAGGATTATGTTGACGATGTGGTGATCAAGACAAAAGTCAAAAATGACCTCATCATTGACTTGGAAGAAACTTTTCAAAGACTAAGGACATTCAAAATGAAACTCAACCCAGAAAAGTGCATCTTCGGAGTATCTTCGGGAGAACTACTCGACTTCATCATGTCATATCACGGCATAGAGGCTAACCCCCAAAAAGATTAACACAATCATGAAGATGACTCCCCCGACTAGCCAGAAAGACGTCCATAAGCTAACTGGTTGCATGGCGGCACTCAATCAATTCGTTTCCCGACTAAGGAAACAGGACATGTCCTATTTCAAGCTCCTGAAGAAAGTTAACAATTTCCAATGGACGCCAGAAGCCCAATAAGCCTTTGAATAGTTAAAGAAATTTCTCACTACACCACCCGTAATGGTATCACCCATGCTCGAGGAGCCACGTATGCTATTCCTCACGGTGACTTCACAGGTGGTCAGCACGGTGTTGGTCGTGAAGTGCGAAGAGGCTGGTCACATCCAGAAGGTTTAACGACCATTCTACTTTGTTAGCGAAGTCCTAGGAGAGTACAAGATGCTATACTCTCAGGTCCAAAAGCTACTTTATGGTATACTCATCATTGTCCGGAAGCTAGTGCACTATTTTCAAGGACATCCCGTCTCAGTCATCACGTCATTTTCACTTGGAGATGTCCTGCACAACAGAGAGGCCACCAGCAGAGTCGCTAAATCAGCAATTGAGTTGATGTCATTTGACATAAGCTTCAAGCCACGGACAACAATCAAGTCTCAAGCACTCGCCAACTTGGTAGCCGAGTGGATAAACTTGATTACTGGACAATATACTTTGGTAGTTCACTACGGATCAGAGGAGCAGGGGCTGGTGTCATGTTGACATTACCCAAAGGACAAAAACTCAAATACGTCCTATAGATACACTTTCCAGCATCGCTGAGTATGAGGCACTCATCCACGGGCTCCGCATCGCTATCTTGCTCGGCATCCGACGATTGGTGGTTCATGGAGATGTGATGAATCAAGTCATGAAAGATTAGTTATGCTTGGATGACAATACGACGACATACTACTTGGTACGCAAGCTAGAGAGAAATTTGACCGACTGGAAATCACACATGTTCTACGGCAATTCAATGATGCTATAGATGAACTGGCAAACATGGGATAGAGAAACGGTCCCAACTGGAGTCTTTGTCGAGCATCTACTAGAGCACTCTGTCAAGAAGAAGCCAGAGCCTGTGCAGCAGGAATTGAACAAAATCCAGAGGCAGCCAAAGTTCTCATCATCTTTCAAGACTGGAGGACCCCGCTCATATGCTATCTGTTGGAAGAAAACTCCCCTAGGATCACAATGAAGCCGAGCGCGTCAAACAATGGAACAAAATTTTTCGGTAGTCAAAGAAGACCTTTATCGCTAAAGTGCATCTGGAGTCCTAATGCGCTGTGTCACACCTAAGGAATGCAAGCAGATTTTATAATATATCCACTCGGGCATATGTGGCAACCATACCGCACCCAGAACTCTAGTCAGCAAAGCCTTTAGGCAAGGATTCTTCTGGCCGACTGCTGTCACCGACACAGAGGCACTCGTCCGGTCATGCGAATGATGTTAATTCTTTCCTTGGCAAACCCATTGTAACATCCTAAAAATCCGATTAAGAAAAATACATAGAATTTTGAACTTTTTAAAACTTTTTGCATCATGTCGTATCTTTGGTTGCTATGATATGATAAATGTCGACTCAAATAAAGTAATCAACAAACCAAAGTTAATTAAAAGAATAAATTGGCAATAACAGTTAATTTAAGGACAAGAACGTATAAACAGAAATTAAATGGAAATTAAATATTCATTTAATTTCCTGACCTTATCCTTTGAATAATAAAAAAGGAATAACTTTCAGTCCATAAATCACAAGTAAAGGGAAATTAAATATCCATTTAATTTCCAAACCATAATGCACATACTACCATGACCGGGTCTTTAAATAAAATTAAAGAACTCTAATCCATGAAACATTAATCGAGTATCCGAAGCTCGGCTAATCAGTTTAAGGAATAAAATATCACCCAATTGAGTAATTAATTTCATCTTCTAAAAATACCATGAAACCCTCAAAAAGAAACCCCACAATTTATGGGAATTACCTATTTAGAATAATCAAAAAGGTTTATTTATAAATACTAAAACTCGCTAAATAAATAAGACTTTCCTTTTGAAGGAAATATGAGGAATCAAGCTCAAATTGAATTCTCAAATTTCGGAGGAGATCGAAGTGAAACTCTAATTATGAACCCAAATTCAACTTCTTTTGGGCTCAATCCCTTTCCTTCCCTAGCAAACCCAACCCATCACCCATCTCTGGTCCAACCTCTCATTCTGGCCCAATGGCCAGCTTGGCCAGGCCGGCATAGAAGGCTAGTAGCCAGCCGGCCCAGCTAGCCACCATAACGGCTAGCAGGCCGAGCCAGCCCAAGCCGGCTACGAGGCCCAGCCAGCCCAGCCTCGCCGAGGCAACCACCAGGGCGAGACCAAGCAGGCAGCCTCGCCCTGCTGCGTCCCTGTGCCACCCCGACGTCAAACGGTCGAGCCGCCACCCTCTGTAGCTCGCCACCAGCCAACGTCGCGAGCGTCGACCTCCGTGTGGCACACCGCGATGCCAACCGCTCCTGGCTGAGCCACTTCACCAATCCGAGCCTGCTGCTGCGCGCGCCGAGGTCGAGTCGTAGTGCCAAGCGCGTGACCGCCGTGCTCACGAACCACGGCCTAGCCGCTCGACACTGCGGCCACCGTGAGCCGCCCTCACCTTGGCTGACCACGTGCTTGCGCCGTACCCCATACCCTGCCAGGCGTTGCCCCTGTGTGAGCCGCCACGAATCCGGCCGACCACGACGAGACATTCCACGTCCGCGAATCGCGCTGGCTAGACCACGCTGAAGCCCTGCGCACCACCGCGCCGGTCGCGTGAAGCTCACCGCCTCGGCTCGTCGCATCCCGCCCGTGCGGCCACCCTGCCACCACTGTAGCCCGACGCAACTGAACCTCCCCATCCCCTGCCACGGCCACGCCGAGCCCCACGCGGGAAGACAGGCGCCCATACCCTGTGCCGATGACGCACGCCGTCCTCGCCGGCCTCGACCCTTCATCTCCACACACGCTAGGGCGGCCTGCGCCAGCCACCGTGGCTTTTTGTGCCTCGACGACGAGTCGCGTCACCCGGTACGGCCCGAGGCTGCGCCGCGCCAAGCAAGCCACGCCAAGGCGATGGCCACCGCCGCCCCCACCAACACTCGCACGGCGACACCACCAACTGACCATCGGTCCGAAGCCCGCGCCGACGCCGAGCTCCGCTTCGAACCAACGGGACGTCAACCCCTCCTCACGCCGTCCTCCTCTGCTGCTTCTGCCACACCCAACTACCCCGACGACGCACCTATAAAAGGGGAAGCCGCGGGCGGCGCATTTCTTCAAACACCTCAGGTGCACCTCCTTTTTCTCCCCTCTCGCTCGAGTAGTGGTAGCTGAGCCTTTCCTCTGGTCACTGGAGCCCCGGACAGGTTGGCGAGACAGGGAGCCGTCCCTGCCACGCCGGCCCGAAGCCGAGGACGACGGCGCCTACACACCCGACACCGCATCGGCTCTGCTTCGACTGCACTCCGACCGCGAAGAACAGCGCGCCGCCTCCAGGCCACCGCGAGGTGAGTCACTCCGTCCATTAGCTCCTCTTCCTCTCTAGTTTCATCGCCAGTCCTCTTCCCCTCCAATTGTACCGCCACGTTGCCTCAATCGGGGCACTGCCGCCCCGCCACCATGGACATGGAGGCAAGGTAGCCACGAGCTAGCCCGGGCAAGCTCAGTGGGGGAAAACCCTCCGAGCATCATGGAGAAGTCCCCCTCGGGCTCCATGCCGGCCGGAACGCCAGCCTACGACCCAAATTTGCCGACGACCCGACCACCTCCCCGCTGCCCCGACGCCGCGCACGGCCAAATTAGCCTCCATGCACGCCACCTCCACCACCAATCAGCCGCCGGAAGCTCTCCCCTAGACCCCCCTTAGCCGCCTCCGACCTGTGCCGCAGCCACCGCCGGTTCCCCGTCAACGCTGCGCCATTTCCGCCACCAAGAGCCCGAAGGCATCGCCAGCTCAAACTCCCCGCCATGGGGCAGCTCCACGCCGAGCCCTGTGCTCGCCGCTGCTAGTCTTGCCGCAGTCGGGCCCATGCACGACGGTGGCCGGCTTCCCTCCCCGAGGCACCACCGCCGGCGGTGTCGTGCTCCCATCTGCGCGAGCACGAGAGGAAGGCCTTAGAAGAAGGGAAAAGATGAGAGGCTGACAGTGTGGGCCCCACACGATTTTTATTAAAAACTAATGGTAGTAATTAAGTTTATAAAGTACTTAATCCTCAGTATGACATGTGGGCCCTACCGGCTTAATAAATCTAATTAAAGCCTGGATTATGTTATGTCTCACTGACAAGTGGGCCCATAGCCCTGCTGGTCAACTGGAACAAGGTCAAGCTCTGACCAGGACCCCACCTGTTAGTGATAAAGACCTTTACCCTAAGAAAAATAATTCAATTAGATTTGTAAAAACCAGTGGACTCCACCTGTCAGTGACACAAAATCTTTTCCTTTATGAAAAGAATTTGGAAATTAAATAGAAATGACTTAAGGAGTGATTTCTGTAAAATAAAATATGGATTAACCTTTGAAAAATTCGTAACTAATTCATATGAAGTCTAAATTGAGTGAAATTTGTCCCTCAAATTTGTAAATTCAAGCTCTATCTTTTGGACCAAAAATAAAGGTTATAACCAATATGCGTTTTGAGGTAAAACCAAATTAATAATTGGTATTCCATGCTATAATTGTCTTTAGGCAAATATTAAATTAAAGCAATAGTAATGATAATTATAAAATGTGTTAACTCATGTCTAAAACTTAGAACATGTAACATGGGTGAACCTTAGAGTCAAAGGTAACACAAATTTTTTACCAAAATCCTCTTAATTAAATATGGAACTAAGTTATATACTCATGAAACTGGAATAACATGGATAAATATTGTGAGTGAACCAACAAAATACATATGCCTAATAAATTTTATGAATGGCTAATGTAACAACACACCTCAAGTTGTGCATATAAGTAAAATTGGCAAGGCATTGTCTAAAAGCCAATCTTAAGAATAAAACAACCTGAATCAGAAAATATGTTTGTCAAGTTGTTGAACCAATCAAATAAAAACCTACAACCCATCCCTATGCACACTCACACAAATCAAATCTGGATTGACACCCACTTTTGAACCTACCAAATAAAAGAAAAGCTCAGTTATAACTCGGACACTTAATAATATGTGTATTACCACATAAAATATGAGTCAGCTAAAAGAGGGTTCAGTAATTGTGTGTTGTGCTAGCAACCCCTTAGGAAAGCCTGGACAATAGCTTTGCCTTAGGAACCTCCTAGTGGTAGTAGAAGCCGAACCCTAGCCTTTTTAGATTAATGAGCAATCTCTATAGCTTCATTCATAAGGATAGGGTTGTCCGCTGGCTAGTTAATCGATAGGACTAATTTGTAGCTTTGTGTGTGAGTTGATTGTTGTATTCGGCTCTTCTCGCGTAACTAGACTGTATCGCTCGTGAGGATTGTGAAGGGGCTACCAAGGAGCTAAGGACTAAGCAAAGTTCAAAGAGCAAGTCAATCAATAAGTCGCCAGAGCAAGGCAAGTCATCGCACCCCTTTTGATCATATTGACCCTAGTTTGCAAAATGTTTTGTTTATAAATGGCATGCTTATTTTAAATTACGAATTACGTGGAATTAATGCTTAGTTAATCTCCTACTATGTTATAAATGCCCCATGCCAATTTATTGAATATCATACCTGTAGGATCAAACACAAGAATCAAGACTACCGGAGGGGAAGGGGTGAATGGTAGTAACACCAAAAATCAAAATCTTTTGCGGAATAAAAGAAACCCTCAAACTTGGATGGAGTGCACCGGTCAGACCCGTCTCTGTTGCGCCGGTTTGACCACCACCTCGCTCTTGTCGGATGAACTGTCGGAATTCAGAAGGATACACACCGAAGATGCTCTTCAAAGTAGATTAACTTTATTGCATCAAGATATGTTTACAAAGTGCACACAAAGTACTCCTCTCTCTCAAAACTAAACCCTAGCTTTTCTCTCTTCCAAAAGTTATACTCTAAGGTCTCAACCCCTCATCTATTTATACCTAAAACCTTCTACACAAAGTAGGAGTAGAACTTCTAGTCTCATTAGGACTCAAACCCTCAATTACCAAATCTATTTACAATTTACCAAATCAAATTCTCCTTTCCATAGCCAACTTGGACTCAAAACCTCAATTATCAAATCTATTTGCAATTAACCAAATTAAATTCTCCTTTCCATAGGCAACTTGGACTCAAAACCTCAATTATCAAATCTATTTGCAATTTACCAAATCAAATTCTCCTTTCCATAGCCAACTTAGACTCAACTCCTAGTCCAAGTATGACTTGACTCCTAGTCCTACTAGGACTCCACTCCTAATCCGACTAGGACTTGACTCCTCTTTCCATATGCACATAATTCCTCTTGTATGCCATGTGAAATCTTTAATTCCACGTGTATTCATCTCTAGCCTTTAGTATCCCGCGTGATCTCCCGATCATCCGAACATTAACTTCTCCCAAATCAACTCTCGATCTATCACCGGCAATACTCCCGAGGCCTCAAGACTCACCTACACATACAAAAACAAAGAAACCATATGTGGAGGCCATGGGCCCCGTGTACCTCATCACAAGCATATGGGACACTCGGATAGAGAATAGGCCTAGCCTTGTAATTAGAGATATGATAGAACCCGGCAGACTTTGTCTTGTATGATAAGGAATATACAGTCCTAGTCGGGTAGGTTATATCCCTAAGAGGAGATCCCTTGGTCGTAATCCGGCTGGGACTCCTACCTTGTACCCCTGTCCCCCAGTATATAAGGGGAGATAGGGCGCCCCCTGAGGGCATAAGCTGATAGAAGCAAACACACATCCTCAAAGGAATACATCACAACTGGACGTAGGGTATTACCTCGCATCGAGGGCCTGAACCAGTATAAAATCTCCTTGTGTTCCTTTGCAATCCACCGAGTTTCCATCTGCCAAGTAGCCCTATAATCATATTGCCGGTGTAAAACATTGACAGTTGGCGCGCCAGGTAGGGGCTTCGACAAGATCTACATCTACAAGCTCGATGGATCCAACAACAGGAGTCGATGGCGACAAATTCTCTCCCGGAGATACAATTTCCTTCGGAAGCCTCGACTTCATCGCCGACATGTTCGGCAACCTCGCCTTGGCCGACGCAGATCCAATCCAACCGAACGAGGAACCAGCCGACTCCACGCCAGTCGGCCCACAAGACGCTGCAGCCACCTCCTCCGATCTGCTGCGGCGATCAACCACCTGTCCGAGTCTCGGGATAACCCTCTCCTTCGGCATCCGACTCTCGCTTGGCCTTGAGCCAGCTCGGGTCGGGCTAGGAAGGGGAGAGACCGTCAATCTCCCATGCAAACTGTCGATGCTTTGCACCGGCAATAATACTATGGGGCTACTCGGCGACCTGGAATTCGGTGGATTGCAGAGGAACACGGGAGAATTATACTGGTTCAGGCCCTCGATGTGAGGTAATACCCTACGTCCAGTTAAGGTGTTATTCCTCTGAGGTGGATTTGTGATCAATGATCTGGTGTGCCCTCATGGGGCGCCCTGCCTCCCTTTATATACTAGGGGACAGGGGTACATGGTAAGGATCCCAGTCGGATACGACCAAGGGATTTCCTTATTAGAGATAGAATCCTATCCGACTAAGGCTATGTTTCCTTATTGTACAAGGCACAGCCTGCCGGGTGCTATCTTATCTCTAATTACATGATCTGGCCCATCCTCTATCCGAGTGGCCCATGTGCTTGTAGTGAGGTACCCGGGGCCCATGGCTCCCACAGTAGCCCCTGAGACCTTCATAGTTGAGTCACAGCTGATGCCGAGTGCTCATCCTCCACGATGAAGGTTACCCGAGTGCGATGCTCCCGAGTACTCTTTGTCCGAGTAAGTCTTCCCGAGTCCTGCTTCATGTCAGCTGGCAGCGAGGCTATGAAGGGCTTCATGTAAATATATGAATAGTGTGCGCCGAATAGGCGCACCTATTAGGTGTAGCCCCCGACTTTGTGCTTAATTGTGAAGACAATTAAACATAAAGTCAAAGATCTTTAACCTGGAAGTCTTTCCCGAGTAGATTACTACTGGTATATGAGACTCTTCGGTATCATGTCAACCGGAATATAATTTATAGTCTTGCCGAGTAGGAGACTAGTCGTATATAGGACTCTTCGATTTTATGTCAGTCGGAATATGAGTTTATAGTCTTTTCTGAGTGGCGTCCCACTCAAAAGCTAGACTCTTCCGCATCATGTCAGCGGGAATAGATATTTATAGTCTCTCCCAAGTAGTGCACTACTCGAAAGTTAGACTCTTCAGCGTCATGTCGGCTGGAATAATGTTGCTCATGGCAACTGATGGCCATGCATGTAGGCCGAGTACCACTTTATGAAAATAAATCCATCTCATGGTCAGGTGTTCCCGAGAAAGATACCTGCATCCCCAATTTTAATGAAGACCAGCTTGTGATCCTTGTAAGGATATATCCTCGAGACCTGGTGGATAAAACAGATACCCAAACATATATGTTTAGCAGTGAGGCTTTCATGAAGCTTATCTGTTTACCTCATCGATTCCTGTGGGTAGCACCAGCGCTATAATTTCAACTCAGCCTGCGGGCGGCCCACATGGAGCATGCTACTGTAGGAACTCATGTCTTGTCGGCCCAATACCAACTGTGCAGGCCTGGGCCCATCTAGTCGGTTCAGGCTATAAAAGGATGGGGAGAGAGAAAAAGATTCCATCGTCTTCCCCAAAGCAGCCAGTCTCTTCGTCTTCCACCTTCGCGCCTAGCTTTTCGCCTCCCGCCCGGCTAGGGTTAGCAGCAGCCGTTCCCCACCCGGACTCGGGCGATTTCAATCCTCTTCATTTATTCCAAGCCCCCGATTTGCTTTCCCCCAAATCTCAACACCCCCAGTCATGCCGAAGGCGATGAATCCTGCGGGTGCGCCAGGGAATTCTTGGCCGATCTCGGATTGCGGCTCGGTGAAGCTGAGACGGCTGGAGAGCGAGCTGAAGTTGCCCAGCCAAGAAGTGATCCGTTGGCGGTCGGCGAGGGATGAATCGAGCCCCAACCCCCGGCCTGGCGAAACGGTAGTTTTCGCCTCTTTCTTTGATCGGGGCTTGTGTCTTCCGTCGTCTGATTTCTTCCGCCGCATCCTTGATTTCTACGGGCTGGAGTTGGTGCATTTAAATCCCAACTCGATCCTTCAGATCTCCATATTCGTTACTCTTTGCGAGTGCTTTCTGGGTGTTGAGCCCCATTTCATCCTCTTCCGACACTTGTTCCATGTCAAGCCCCAGCCTTCCAAGAGTAATATCAGTGTGATTGGGGGGGCTGGTCTTCAACTAAGGAGTGATGGGAAGAAAACATATATCGATTTGCCCTTGAAATCTTCTCTGAAGGGCTGGCACAAGGAGTGGTTTTACTGCGCCGATCTAGCTCCTTCCTTGCGCCCGTTTACTGGTATGCCGCCGGCGGTGTTGCCAAACTGGTCTTCGGAGCCAACCTTTGAAGAACTGGGCCAAGCACATATATTGCTGACGAAGATAGATGACCTCAAGAGGGCCGGCTTGACGGGGCCCTGGGTGGCTCGTCGTTTCCTGACGAGGCGCGTCCAGCCGCTGAAGTTGAGAAGCGCTTTCGGCTGGGCCTTCAAAGGTAAAGACGATCCCGACCGGGTGAGCAGCGAGACGGCGGACAAGGGGGCAGTGACCGATACCTTGTTTGGCTACTTCTCTGAAGGGGTCGTTGCCACCGAAGATGATAACCGCCGAGTTGCCGCCTATAGCTTCATCCGGTCGCGGACCAAGGTAACCTTCTACCTTCTTCTGTGGTGAACGCCTGTGGAACGGTGACTGTTCAACCTTGCGTGATGGTATCTTGTCGACTTGCTTGTAGTGGCATGAGGAATTTGATGAAGACTCTCGTCCATTGTCTGCGGTCGCGTCGAGGAAGAGGCCGAGGAGTCCCTCTGATGCCCAACCCGACTCCAAGAGAGGCGGGAAGAAGCCGATTTTATATCGGGGCGAGGGGCCATGACAGCGCGCGCCGTGAGTGCAGCTTGAAGATAAAGGACACCGCTGCCACAACAACCCACGCGGCGAGTCCCAGGCTGAGATCAGCAGGCTTGGGCTCGACGTTGCCTCGTACTCAGCAACAGCGCCACCAAGGGGCCAACCAGAGCAGAGCCGATTGGGGCGAAGGAACCCGAACCAACCATACCAGAGTCGAGGCCGACTCAGGCCGGTATGCCTCTGCATCGATGACACCGACCGGGGCGAGTGCCGATGCTAGCGCTTCGCCGGGAGAGCGGGCAGGCTGGCAGGAAGCTGAAGTTCTCCAAGAGGTGCGCTACTCCGAGCCTTCTGTAGTCGTTGTATGTTAAAACACAGTCCTGATGTCTTGCTTCGTTGTGCAGGAAGCGGGCGATATCGACCCTCAAAAAGGTTGACCCATCTGCTCCACTTGATGAGTCGCCCCAGCCGAGCCAGCGGCAAGCGAACACACCCTGCTGAAGCCGGCGCCAGCCGGTCGCTGAGACCGAGGTGGCTCCGACTACAGGGCCATACCGCCACTCAACAAGAGGTGGCTGTTGAAACTGAGGCCTGGCCCCCGAGGCACCGTACGTCCGCGGAAGCGGGGGACGGAACCCCCGAGCCGGTCCCCGATGTTGTAGGGAAGGCGGTGCGAGGCCCAGGACCCCGTCACATCATGGTTATCGTCAATCACCATCGTCGCCGTTGCCGCCGCCGCCGGACATCCCCACAATTTGCCTCGGATCGAAGCTCCCCCACGTGTGATGCCCGGACCTTCACCGTGCGGACCACTCGCGACGGCACTATGAAAAAAGCTTCAGGCTCGATGAAGTCGTCGCAAGAGAGAACGCGAGAGCCTGCTTCGTGCCGCCATCAGCGGGTCCCCCAGCGGGGTCGCGGTATTGATTCTTGTAGTGAAGCTCCAGCAATCTTTCTTGTCTTTGATGTCTGACTCTATCGTCGGTTTGTTTCCTTGTCCCGAGCAGAAGCTCGTTGACCGCAACGAGGCGATGACGGAGATCCTGGTCGAGATGGCTCCCCCACCTCACGGAATTGCAACAACAACTCCGGGCATTGAAGGCCGAGATGGAGGCGCGCCACACCGAGGAGGGAGGCCTGGCTGAAGAGCGGCGCTGATCAGCTCAGGGCAGAGACATGGACCTTAGCCGAGAAGATCAGAGGTAAAATCCTCGAGCATATACTTCCGGACTGGACCGTTGATGTATTCATTCCAGCTATGTCCGATCCCGACTGGCTCGGCTGGTGTCATACTGCACGCATTGACTCTTGGCTAATCTGTGGTGCAGACCTCGAAGTGGATTAAAAGACCGAGCGGAGAGGGAGTCGCAGCTGAAGGAGGCCGAAGAAGCCAAGGCCGAGCTGAAGGAGGGTCAAGGCCGACCTGACAAACGCCAACACCGAGCTTGACCGGGGAGAAGTCCGAGTTGGAGAAGGCCGTCGTCAAGCCTCGGTAAGGAGAAGGCCGAACTGGGAGAAGACCGTGGCCGGGTGGGAGCCGACTACGAAAAGTAACGTCCTCAACCCGACTGTGATCTCAGCAATGACATAGTCACCTGTGTGTAGCCGAATCTGACAAGCTTACTTGCCGCCGATCTGGGCAGGCCATGACGAGCCAACGTCCAGGCCCAGTACGGTTCTACAACGGAGGAAGAATAAGGTCAATCAGGGAGTCAACGGGAGGCCCTCGTCGGGTCCGTGAAAGGGCTCCTTGACCTTGGTAGATCCCGCCAGTGGGGACCAGCTGTAGCAGAATTCCTCAGATATGGGGACGTCTCGAGGACGCGCCGAGATGCCCTGAAAAGGTACTCAGACGAGCGGGTTGCCGCCGGCGTGGCCCAAACCCTAGCAATGACCAGTCCATCTACCCGAGGGCGGACATTGAGGCCATCGGGAGCAGGGATTTTCCGAGGAGACGACGCCCGAGGAAGCGCTGGAGCTGATCTCACAGCGAAGCCGACTGCTGAGCGATTACCCGAGACCTGGGTCTGTAAAGGCAATACATTTGTAGTCGGTGTATATATTTTCCATTATTGATGTGTGTAATATATGTGTCGTGCCAAATCTTATTATTCGGTTGTCATTAGCTTTGCCCGACATGTAGGATGCACGCGAGTTAATTCGATAGAATTGATAAAAAACGTTCGGAGTAAGATGCTATAACTCGGCGATGACGCCATCCAGTCGCTGCAAGTCTTCATAACCGGGGTGAAATAAGCTTGTATGTTAATTGACAGAACACATATATACATGCAGCCCCCGACTCACTACTCGATTGGAACAAGCGCGTAAGTGATCAGGAAAAACTGTACAGCATGGAAATGTAAAACTAGGTATAGAAAGGACGTAGCTGTTCTATAATTCCATGATTGGTGATGAGGAGCCGTTTTGGTCTTCAGTCGGGATAGGCCGCCTGGCCGCTGTGACCATCGGCTATAAATGAACCAGCCCTCCCAGATGGGGGATAGTTTATGCCTGTCCTTGGTGGTTTTGGTATCTTCCTTCAGAACGGGATATCCCCGGACCAAAAGGCGCGGCCATGGGAATTGCGATTGTGGTAGCCGGGACGCAGGCCTTGAAGATACCCTTTGCCGACTGGATTTGTTGCGGCGTCCTCTTGCTTCTTCCAGCTGAATCTCATTCGATCAGTCGTGTGCTGTTGGAGTCGTCACTCGGAGTAAGCCGCGGGCTCGCGGAGAGCCGAATCTGTATCTTGGTCGGTAGCATGGCCTCGGTGCCTGTAGACCAGGAAGGAAAGGGGCATTGCCCTGTTGCCCGACTAACCGTGGTTTCTGAGAGACCAGAGAAGGATGGTAGTTCTTGTACCACCACCGACCCCGCATATGGTTGTAGTCGGTCGGTTTATATCTGATAATGATGCCTTGTAGGACATGCCCGTTGGTCTCGCTCTTACCTGCCCGTCTGCTCCGCGGGTGTGCCACAGATGCATAGCAATTTGATGCGAGTCGTGCAAAATCTTGGAAATAGGCCCCGCCGCGAACTGAGTGTGCCGTTGTCGGTTATGATGCGGTTAGGGACCAACCGGTATATGTCGGTAATAACTCAGGATGAAAGTCCTTTGCTCGGTGCCGCTAGTGATTGTTGCGACGGGTTTAGCCCTCAAATCCACTTGGGTGAAATTTTAATTTCCACTGCGACGAATAAATGCGTGAACCACCCTCCTGGCGCTTTCTTGAATGGCCCGACCATGTCGGAGCCCCGTACTGCGATGGCCAGGAGATAGGGATAGTCTGGGAGTTCCTGGGGCGGGGGAGGATTTGTCTGTCTTGGCGAGAATTGGCCCCAAC